>JAYMTN010001685.1:0-12368 GCA_036897425.1 Erodium trifolium
GCATGCTATTATCTCATTCAATATTCAACGTATTTCCGAAATGTACATCTTACATTCAAATTCGCAATGGTGTGAACATAACGGATATATATGTTGCCGAAATCAAGATCGGAACAGAACGGGATGGATGTCGGAAAGTAAGTTGTCCAACAATATGTTTTAGTAGTTATTATTTGTTTGTTTGTTCTTTTTAAAGCATGAACTATATTAAAAAGAACAATAAACTGTTCGAGGGTTACATGATTATTTCTAATTACCCGAAGCCTATGTACAAATATAATTTGGATGCACACCAATTGAAATATTGTGTCTTTCAATACTCGAACTTACTAGACAAATGACAACCACTCACGATATATTCATTGGTCGATCAAACAGGAGGCTTTTGCTTGCGCATCCTGAACAATCTAAATTGATACAATTAGATTGTACTCCCTTTTTGGATATCAACGTCTGTCATCCTCCCTCGTATATGTGTGAGGGCCTAAAAAATTATTGGTGTGTGGAAATCCGACCTAATTGAAAAGGCGGTTGATGATACCGAGTGGTGTTGGTTTAGCCAATGACATGGTGGTTGGGAAATATCACCCCAGACACCATCAGTGTTGCTATCATGTGGAAATGCATGGATGCTTCCCACCACCCGTCTATTGCACCACTTCCATTTTCTTTTTCTTCGGCCCTCCTAGTGGATCTACGGGGATCAGACACTACTTGGCAACCACCTTCTACGAGGACATTATAAAGTCGATGAAGGTGAATATATTTTCATTGTAGACCTTGTGCGATGAAGTCATCGTTACCCAACATTCGTCATCCGGTTGTCGTCAAACTCATACTACAACGATGGTAAAGGATTTGGTCATTGGAGATTTCAACTATACCGGCCGAATATGTTGTGAGCAATCGAGTTTTTAATTACAATGACCAAACGATATCGTCACACAAATATATAACTCCAACGTCGTCATATATGTCGTCACAAAAGATCCACCTACAATGACCTAACTTCCTATCGTCGCAATTTATGATTAACGACGTATTTTGTGTCGTCGCAGAAGTTATATCAACATCGCCTTTAAATTTTGTTGTCGACATTTAACTATTGCAACAAATTGGATGTCGTCGCAGAAGATGACACTTAACTTTTACGACTAATGTATGTCGTCACTAACGTACTAATCTAAAGCGGCCAAATGATATTTTCATCGCCGAACTTGAGTTTCAGAATTAAAAGTATATATTTTTTGTAAAACGTGCAAAACTTACGAAAAAGTTTCCCATTAAGAGCATATGCACACTACGATAAAAGTTGTCCACCAAATATAAAGTGTCCAACAAATATAAAGTATCCGAAAAATAAAGTTCTCAAACCTCGAATCGCTAAAAGAGCCTCTGCGCATGCAGGTAAGCTTCGTCTAGTAGAACTGCTGAAGTTTCTTTACATCTGTGAGTTTGTCCTCTACAGCCGCATGTTGTGTCTCTTGTTCCTTCATACGACGACCCACTTCCCCTTTGATCTTTAATTGCATCTATGTCTACATCCCTTATATGTGATTCTTGGGAGATCTTTACGAAACTACCACTCAAGGAACATGCCGCTTGCTTATGCATTATGAGGACAAACCTGCGACCATAGTCCGGCTACACACTCCATTTCCTCTATTTTCTTAATTTATCGGTTAGGGCCTGCTTGTCCGACACTACCTCGGGGGATGACGCCACGTCTGACTCTTAGGTTTCAGGTCCGACCTTGTTGATTGCAAATTTAATAAATAGTTGGACGAGAGAGTCGATTACTGGGGTGGTGGGGGCGACAATTGCATGTCCTACCCCCTCACGTTTTGAGCCATATCATGTATTGTTCTCCATTGCTATCGACTTGGGTCGAGTCTTATTTACGGTAATTCAATTGGCGATCTATTTTAATAAATAGTTTTTCTTAATATTCCATGCATATAGAAATAACTTTATTATACATATGTAATAAAACAGATTCACCTTTGAATTGATATATGAAATAATAGGCTCAAAATATTCTTGAATTATTTTCATACTATTGAAATTTTGACATTTGTAAATTACATAGTCTAATTGACATTAATAAATTTTATACAAATAATTTCTCCAAAAGTAACAGTCCTCCGAAGGTTTTGCTATCATGCAATTTACGACCTCTATGACTCCGACCTCTAGGCCTAATCATCCCTCTTCTTTGACTACCAGAACCATAAATCCTCATTTGTCCTTCTACCACCAAGGCGTTTTTTCCCAAGCCCCTTAACTTATGCTACTCTTCCTTTCTCGCTTAGTGATCAATCCTCAATGGCGGTCCAGACCTTTACAGTACCTGAGCTAGTCACCTGTCTCCCACCCAATCTCTCCTTTGATCCATCTTGGTTCTTCAAACGAGTCTTGGCTCTATCAACCTCTCCGAGGAAGAGGATAAGATTATTGAGGTCCCACTCGAACCTACAGACGAGAATCCGGCCTACAACCGCTTTGGCCTCATGGGGAGCCTCCTTACCACTCGACCGTTTGATCGGAAGGCGTTCCTCAGCCTCATGATGTAGACCTGGCATTCCAGAGACTTTGTGACCAAGGATCTGGGTCATAGCGTGTCGAGATTCTATTTTTCTTCGCAGACAAAGAAGGATTGAATACGAGAAGGGAAACTGTGGTGTCTCAAGCGAGCGCTGCTTCTCTTTACAGATCTATCTCAGCATTAGCCTTAAATAGCATCCGTCTTTGGACACATGCATCCAACCTATCGGGTGGTTTCATGACTTAGGTCATCGGACAAAAATGGGAATGGAACTCAATGGATAGTGACCGTTCGGGTTTCTACTGTGGAGAAGTCTTCCAAATCCATTTTCGAATGGACATAACCGACCGCTCCACATATATATTTG
Source organism: Erodium trifolium (assembly GCA_036897425.1). Lineage (NCBI taxonomy): Eukaryota > Viridiplantae > Streptophyta > Magnoliopsida > Geraniales > Geraniaceae > Erodium > Erodium trifolium. The sequence continues at coordinate 2,913 of JAYMTN010001685.1, forward strand.
CCTCAAGTTCCTAAAACATCCAAATTCAATCTTGGGACGACTACGGTATGAAAAAATGCCCACGCAGTCATTGAGTACCCAACGACACGACTAGAGGAGGGGTCGGGGCTTCCGAGGTTCGATCCTTCTATTATGGCAGTGGAAAGTAACACCCTGAGCCGCCACCAGCAGATAGATTGGTCGAGAGAAACCAAGACTGACTGTTGCGGCCATTCCTCGCGTCCTTCCACCAGCCCAATATCTGACCCCATATGCACTAAGGGCATCATTGGTTGTACCGGCCGAGGCACCAATAGAGCACGACCTCCTAACTAAGTCCCTAATATAGGATCGGGGCATGGATGCACTAGGGATCCTCTGATGAAACCATGCTCAGGGGAGAACTTGGCATAGCCTATCCCCTAGTTGCATCGGTGTTATGGCGTGGTTTAGCCGGAGCAGCCATGGGTGTGTTTTACGAATGAAACGAAAATTCATTGAAACAAATAACAGTTACATTCAAAAAGAAATTAACAACTACAACAAGAATATAATTAAAATTGAACTAGAGCTCTGAAAGTTTCCGATCAAGGTGGGTGATCGTGGCTGCATAAGTTGCTTTGATGGATTCAGAGATCCCAGAGGCGTCCCCCTCAAGAGCTGAGTTGTACCTCGCCAACATGAGCTCTTTCTTGGACTCAAATAACAACCTCTTTGTAGCCTCAACACTTTGAATGCTCTTAGTAGCATTTTGCAAACCAAGCACATAAGTCGCATTAATCAACACCTTTCTTTTGCATTTGAGTCTCGTTTTGCCTTCTTCTGACCTTCAAGACGGACTTTTATTGGCAGAGGTGAATTCGACATCGATCGGAGTGTTTGGGTCAGAAGAGAAAGGAGTGTTTGGCTCGTATGAGCCATACTCGTCCAACCTTGTTCATTTGCTTACTTTACTTTCGAAATCTTTTTGGACATCGAGGGTCGGTTTTTCGAGGTCGGTTGGCGTTAAGGCACGAGAGTGGGAAAAACTTACCTTTTCACTTTGAATAGTCCTTCAAAATATTCCAGTTATGCATGATACTAAAAGGATATTTCTTGAGCTCGTTCCTCTGCTATTTGATTTTCACTTCCTCAATCGGTTGTGCCTCCAACCGACCACTTTCGTAGATGCCCTCAAGCTGGATGAATTGGCCTTCAAACTGCATTACCCTACAGTTTATCTATTGCCAATGGTCCATGTAATTCTTCGTTTCTCGTGTCCAGTCTTCAGGTTTGTTCATCACAATGAGCTCCTCGCTAACGGTCCTCCAATACTGCTTTGTTTTCTTCCCCTTCCCACCATCGCTATCCACGAAGTTGTTGAGCTATGCTCAGCATAGCCGTTCTTCCTTGTCAACCATCCACTTCACACTCGTCTTGACGATGCTTTTTCTTTTCCTTGAATGAACACTTGATTGCAGTGCCTCGGTGGTTTGGGTTAATGAAAATGGTTGAGGAAGATGACTCGGTTCAAACATATGATCTCTGATTAGTAACCCCAACATGTGGATATCCAATTGAAGTTAGGTTTCATCGGCCTGGCTTTTTTCGTAGTCATCATCGAGTAATGAAGAGTAGTCCATCGGAAAAAAAATTGGGAGAAATATGGGAGTAGAAGAGGGTAGAAAAGTAAAAGATATGTTGAAAAAAGAATTTAGAGAAGGGTTGTATTTATAGAGGTGAAAAAATGAATTTTGGGGGGTTGGGAGAAGAGATAGCCGTTGCAGCTACATGGTAGCAACGCATTGGTGCACTGACTAGCCGTTACGGAGATGTGGCAACAGGGCACTGGTTCCTTGAAGTTACTGTTGGAGCCACGTGGCAGCGAGTGTCCATTATGCCATCCCTCGGCTCAATAGCTCGCCGCGGGAGTAGACAAACTGTTGTGTGTCTCCGTTGTGCCGTCACCTCTTTTGTCGTGTCAACGTTGCCGCTACATCACTCCTGCTACACCACCTCCATTTTACCCTACTGTACGTGCTTTTTCATCTAGTTTATCGTGAAAGAAAATATATACCAAAATGTGTGTAAGAAACCAATAAAATACTAACATTGATCTAAGACTTCCATAGAAAATAGAACATAGAGCAGGGTGGGGGCAAAGAGTAGATAAGACGAAGAAGAGGGTATGGCAATGGCTTATCCTCCGAAACTTAATGTGTGGGATGAGATGGGGACAAATTCATGGCTTGTCCTTACAATTATTTTCTAGGTTGTTGTCCTTATCCTTATTTGTCCCTTTCCCATATTATGCATATTCCCAAATCAACCCATGTTACTTCTTTGATTTGGCCCCTCCTAAATTTAATATGACTACTAATTAATAGACAAGATGATTGTTTTAATTTATTATTTGCTTTTTATAAATAAAAAAAGTTGAGATGAATCCAAAACCTCTTTCCCATCTATTCACCGATCCCCGAGGATATGCTATTTGTTAATCGACCCTAACCACATTCATTACTCTTACAACTACTCTGAGTTATACAATGAAAATTTGATAGTTTATTTTAAATTTTCAGATTTATTTGCCAACATAACGTACGATTGTATCAAATACAAATAGTGACTTATTATGCAAATTAAAAGCCGTACGAGAGTCACAGGATGTGGTCAAAATGACGTCAGAGCGCACCAGATCCTGACACATGGGCGCGCCTCTACTGGTGCACGCACGCTGACATCATCAAATCGCACTCAGTGTTGATAGTTTACGTAGCACGATGTTGATAGGTTACATAACACGATGCTAATAATACCTTACATGCAAAACAGGGATGATACCTTACATGCAGTTGTACTGCTGATAGTTTACATAGCACGGTGTTGATAGGTTACATAACACGGTGCTAATACCTTACATGCAGTTGTACTGATAGTTTACATACACGAGTGCTGATAGTTTACAGACACAAGGTGTTGGTGCCTTGTGCACTGCGCGCGAGGCCAACACGTGAAGTGGCCACGTGTCAGTATCTGGCGCGCTCTGTTGACGTCACTTGTGACAGATCCTGTGGCTTTCGTGCGTCTGTAGTTTGCATAATAAGGCTTGTTTGTACTGGATACCAACCACATAACGTAAATACATAAAAATTTCAATTCGAAAAATATTCCAGAATGAATCCTAATGTTTTTGGTTTTAATCATATTTAACTAGATTGATATTTGTATTCATATTGACTCTCATGCCGAAAAATATATCAAAAAAATTGTATGCAATCTAGGTCAAATTATGGAGCTGCTTGATAGATTTATAAAATTATATTATCTTAAATTTATACCGTCTCTGATAATTAAGGCAAACTGAATCACAGTTTCTTTCTACAACAACTATGGTACCTCATAATTTCTTATTTCTGATGTTTGTGCATAGATGTACCTTCTAACAACTCATATCAACATAATTTAGATGCATAGGGAGTTTTCTCGATTAAAGAGGTTGTGTTCAGTCTCTAGCTAATTGACGCTAGAATCATATATTTAAATGTCATTGAAGCGTTTTGTTGTTTTTATTGAAATAACGACATAGAAAATTACATTTCAAATGAAAATAGAAAAATTACAAATGACGGGAACAATAAATTGATTACTCAACTAAATCCTCTTTCGCTTGCCTAATCTAGTGGTTATTTGTTGGCAAATATTTGATAGATTGTCATACGTTTTTCGACTATTCTCAGGTGGAATGTTGATAACATTGTGCGATAAAATGATAAACCTAACTAACATCCTGAAACATAAATAAAGTAGATGAATATAAAAACGGTCGAGTACAAACTTCACATAGCAATATTATAAAAAAAACACTGAACAACATATCAGACCAACCCTAAAATTCTCTTAGCCATGCCTTGGAGAAAGAGCTGACAGGTTGCCAAATCCTCGGGCTCCATACAGGATATATCCATCTCCTGGAGTGAGCGATACTCCCACATCAGTTACTCCTAGGCCGCTAGTTGGGCCTCGCGGTGCTTCTCGATGCCCCTCAAGCTCTTGGTCAATGCAGCGTCGGTAGGACTACCGACCTTTCCCTTTGCCCTCCTATCCTTGCCGGCCTTCTAACCCTCAGGGCAGCGACCGCGGACTGGTCTTGGACGGGAACCCCCGACCTCTTTAGCAGCGATCGGCAGGATGTCTATCTGAGACATTGGGTTGTTCAGGCCGGGAGTTCTTAGTGTGCGTTGTTTGTCGTCGAGAAATCACTGTTTGTCGTCGAGAACTCGTTCTCGAAACGATGTTGTGAACAAGGCTTATTTCGCACGAGGTTCCACTAGTGCTCCCAAACGAAGAAAAGACCGTATTTCTCCTCGTAGTCCTTCTCCGCATCCTCCGTGATCTGGTCATCGGATCTACCAGATTGGTAGATGTGCTTGAACTTTGACCAACAGCCTTGAAACATCTTAACCTTCTAGTTAGTTGTGCTGTAATGCTGCTTGCAATTCTTCACTGACCACTCCGACGAAGGTGTTTGGAAGGTGGCGGGGGGAGCTCCCGACGAATGGCGTCCCAAAATGCATTTCCCGTCAGGTCAGGCCCCTGATCCGAGTTCATAGAGTTGTTTAGCCATGCTGACTCCTCGAACCGTTTCCATTTTCGGTAGGGATGGCCACGACCAGATTATTTTCCTTGCGCCTCCATTGGCGGTGGTGGTAGGACACTGATGCGAATCCTGGGTTGTGGTGGTTGCACTCTAGGTATGGTCATCCTGCTATAGCTCGAGCTCGAGCCTAAGCCGGTTGTTCAACTCGTTGACCCATCGTATGTCATCCCACTAAGGAATGATGAAGCTGATCTCGAGTAAGGATTGGAGCGCTTGAACACGAGGGATGCCGGGACTGTCTCTTGCTCCAGCGGCAACGGGACATACTCCTCTGGCTGGCCCCAAAACCTCTCATCCGTCTCGTTTGGAGTAATGATGCAAATAGGGGACGTAGGCCCAATTGCAGCATTCTCCCCATGGAAATTTGCCGGGGATATCGTCGGCTACTATTGTAGGTGGCAAAACGGCACTAGAGAGTTTGAAACCCGGCGGGTACTTGAGGTTGTTTGACCCGACAATTTTTTCAATTTGAGAAAAGGTCGGGGAGCATCTGTACGGTCGAAGAAGCGTCGGTGAAGGAGGCAGGTGAGAAACAACTATCGGTGAGAATTTGTAGGGTGGAAGAAACGCTAGTGAAAAGCTGTCATCTAGAAGAAACGCTTGTGCGCAGCTGTAGCTCGAAGAAATGCCGGTGAGATTTGCACAGGAATCGTGAGTTGCGTAAAGAAAAGGAGTTGGTTCGGAAATTTAAAGTTGAATTTAAACTTTCGACTTTAATGAATCGTCACGCGTGAGCCCTCGATTCGTTGGGCTTAATTAGATTCAGCTGGGCTTGAATCCGTCGAATGGACGCTAGTCAGGATTTGCAGAATCTTTGACGTCGAATACACGCTATCGAAGATTCGACTGTCTCCCGACTCTGCACCAAAAATTCAAAACCGAAAAACTACAAAAAAAAAAAACGATTCGGCAACACAGCCAACTCAATCTCATTGTCACTGTGTATACTCTAATGAAGTTATGTGTCAAAAAAATTACACTTTATTGTTTTCCTACTTGTAAGTTATTTTGATATAAAATTTGTGAGTTGGTCAAACTTAATACATATGGCATGCTAAAGACGGTACTTAATTGGTGGTGCTTATTGAACTTTGAGGAAGGATTTTGTGGCAATGATAATTTGGTAGAGAAAGAAAAGATACTCTTCTATCGTTTTTGTTCTTATTATATATTTTGTAATAATAAGTAAACGTGTTGTTTTTTCATCATAATTTATGTATAATCGCTATCTAAACAAATAAAGTGAATACTAAATATTAAAATATCAACATACTTGATAAAGAGTAAAATATTCGAAAGATACCGTGAAGGGTAACAATAAGTTGAGTGGAATGTAGATGATGAGTAAAATGCCAACCATTTTAGTCTATTGTCATAATCGTGAAGTGAATTTTCTCAATCCAAATTCTAGTAAATCAAGGAATCAAGACTAAATCATGGATACCATAAATATCAAAGTGGATTATAATTTATGGTGAATAAAATAAATGAATCATTATAAGTTTGAACTAATTATTACCGTAAATTAGAAAATAGATCTATCAAAAATAAAAGCAGTGGAGAACTGGAGATGCAAAAGAGAGATGAATCCTGATGGCCAAATTATTGGTTAGTGGGGCCGTTGTCCTTTATTTTCATTTGGTCAGACTGCTAACTTAATTTACGCATCTCCTCATTTTCAGATATATTTGGGGTTGCCTTCTTCATTTCCATTCCTCCAATAATAATAATACAATAAAAGTTACAACTGTAACAAAATCCTCTCAGGAAGCTTAAGCTAGCTACACGGATATGGATTCGCCCCTACAATCTCTCTCTACCTGGAAATAGAATATTTGATGACATGGGTGTGGGTCATACCCAGAGAGCGCCAACCTGGACGAGCTTGGGCACGAGGTGGCCGCTGAGGTGGAGGGCCACCAGCGACTCCAACCCCCCCACGCAGTTCCCGCCGATGAACACCGCCGGCGCCGCGTCTGAATTCGGGAGGGCCGCGACCTCGTGGTCCTCCAATTCGATGACGGTGGGGTGGACCCCAACCGCCAGCAGCAGTTTCTTCATCACGTGGCACATGCAGCACGACGCCCGGCTGAATATGATCACCGGGTTCTCCTCTATCAGCCGCCGGATCCGGCTCTCCGATTCGTCCGTCGACAGCGCCGACGACGACAGGTCCAGACTCACAAAGTCGTTCGAGCAGCTTCGCACGCCTTGCATCGCCGTCGGTCCGGTGGGTGTGTGGTGTGGTAGAGAAAGGGAGAGTGTGGTGTTTTATAGTGAAATTGAAGTGTACGTGTCATTGCTTTTGCTTACGTCACAATATACAATACGTACTGTTTCTTTGATGACATTGTACTTTAACATACCCAATCCCATACTCTCTTTTTTACTATTTACTATTTACCCCCACAGTTAATGCGAGATCGATGCCACTTGTAATTCCTGTGCTTTTTTAACCCATCCCGTTTCCCGAATGAGACAAAAACGGAGTGAATGATTGGAGTAAAGGGCAAGGGAAGAGCCAAATTGCAACGTCACTACATTAATGGGGTGGATCGCGAATGCTGGGTACTCTCAAATCTCACATGGGGCAGTAAATGACCCTTACGTCACCTCCACTCCCACGTGGACCTGCTCCATTCAACCGTCACGTAACTTTAAGCGGAGCACCGAGTTTTCTTCAACTTTCACCCATCTGACGTGTAGTCTAAAGCGGAGGGAGGTGGTGGGGCCTCCCTTCTCCGTGACGTCACCACCGGTTTAACACGTGCCGCTGCCGTTTACCTTTCCTTCAGGCAAGGAGATCGGGGGACCCACGAAATGAATTATATGTGTGCGTTCGTAAGAGTTAAATCTGAACCGTCAACGGTTGTTGTCTGCCACGTGTGTGTAAGATACCTACACAGGTTGCTCTCCTTTTTCGTCGTGGATTGAGAGCATGAATCATCTTTTCGTTTACATTTCCTGTAGTTTCTTTACTCAAGTAAATATAACTAGGAGTCCCAAATGTAGGATTTAATCATGGATATGTGAGAAGTGCTCGTTCTATTTTGAAGGTCGGGTTTGTAGCAAAAATAGAGGCATCGGTTGGTATGGTTTTTCGGCTACGACAGCAACTTCATCACGATATACAAGACGGTACGAAAAGGGGTTTTGGCCGACAGAGGTCACGGTCCGTGGAGGAAGTGGAATTTGGGGACGGGCCCTCTTCCTCGGCATGTGATGCAGGCGGCGAAAATCTCCACTGCGACGAAGGGGATCTCTCGGGGTTCGTCATCTGGAGCGGGGACAGAATCATCGGTCGAGTCTCCCGTTGGGGATTCCGACATGCAGTCCTCCCAAACACTGATCCCGAGATAGGGTGACCTTTTGACGGCCCAATGGATTTTGGGAGACGTGGTTGGGGTTGGCCAAGGGCCTGGCTCGGCGAGGTATGGAGGATGGAGGGGCGGAGGCCTCTCTCGAGTCGGATGTTAACTCGTTTTCGTGGCCTTGGCTCCTCCATCTAGAAGTTTTCGGCGCGACGAGCTGGTCGGTCGAGGGGGCAGTCTCGTAGGAGCTGGCTTGGGCTCTCAGATTAAGAAGGTATGGGAGGAGCAACGACTAAGGGCTGGTGGTATTGCTCAGACCACTATTCTTCCTCACCAGGGGTAGTAACCGGTTGCGGCTGGGGCAGCGGGACATTCACCAACAACTTCGAGTCCTCCTGGTGGTTTGGAATCTCTCAGTAACCGACTTGGCGGTTTGTCCATCCGGGAGGTCGCGGTCCTGCTGATGTAGATATGCAGGAGAGGGTTGAACTTCTCCTGCTGGGATGAGTCCTCTCGCCTCAGAATTTTTTCTGGCAGTTCCTGTTGGACTGGCCATCGGAATCGTGGAGACTCCCAGAGGTGGTTGCACGTCCTTTGGAGGGAGGAATCATCAACTTTTTTTTCTTTCGGACTACCCGAGAGAGGACATAGGTGCTTGCAAGAGAACCTTGGTCTTTTCGTAAGTCCTTGGTGATGCTGGTAAACTTACGGCTCCCGATGCATCTTCGAGATATCATGTTTACACATTTCATGGTGTGGATATGAGTGTCAAATTTTTCGGTCGGTGCCTGGAACAGAGGAATGGGTTTCAAGATTAAGGAAGAAAAGCAACTTGGGCAAGTATTGTATGAGAAGAGAGTGTGCGAGAGAAAAAAATAGGGTTTGAATACAACCATTGTAATCCTACATTGGTATTGTATTTCCACTACTCTTTCAATATGTTAATTGCTTATGAATGTTCTTCTTCATCTTCTTCTTCATCTTCTTTCTCCAAGAGTAGCTAAACTCCATATATCTAGGGTTATGGGGGATTAGAGATTTAAATTGCTATGTATGGAATGCATAATGTTGTGAAAGTTGAATCTAGGTCAGGGTTTGCTATTGGTTTACTCTTAATGCTCTATCTCCCGAGTAGGCTTGATATATGATGGGAATTGTAATCCAACACTCGGGAGATGAGGATTGCAATTGGTCTAAAATCAATAATAAGTTGGGTTTAAATCTAAACTATGGATAGCTAGGTTAACACAATCGCAATAGCCATAGATTTATTTTGAAAGCTAGAAATTATCAAAGAACTTAGTGCTTTGGGTCTTCCTACACCTTGATTTGGGAGAACTAGGTGGTTAGATTCCATTAGGGTCCGAAACAATGGGAGAAGCTAGGACTAGTTTGAGAGATAATTCTTTGCCCATATAATCATCAAACTTCACAATAATTGTAATAACCACTTCCGGTCAACGCCGGTCAAACCGGCGGAAAACGGGAAAAGTTGACTTTTCGCCGAAAAAGTTAACCGTCGACGAT
>JAYMTN010001686.1:0-12367 GCA_036897425.1 Erodium trifolium
TCTAGTGCGCTCTGATGACGTCATATTGGGCAGATCCGATGGCTCTCGTGCGTCCCTATGCTTGTACAACAAGGAAGATTTTCACTGGATACCTACGAAAAAACCAAGAAGCCACCAACAAAAATAATAGTAATAGGAAAATTGTAAATAAATTAAACGAGCTAGCAGTAAAAACCCTAGACAGGTGAGGGTCTATTCGTAAATTGAAATTTATTTTTAATCTTCGTAATTTCAATTAGAAGAGATACGGCCATAAACTAGAAAATGCAAAAACCGGTGTCCAATAGGAACACGGTTTCACAGCCTTACAGACTATCAAATAATTCTTCTAATGTGAAAACCCCATATTATCCTTTTAGAGCCAGAGCATAAACTCTTTGACCATTGACTTCAATATTGGGCACGCAACTCGGTATATTAAAAAATAAATCGAAATAGGGAAGTAAGTGAAAAGTGGTTTCGTAATTGAAGGAGGATGGGAAGGGTAATTCGGGTATAAAGTCAACGATAAATGCGTGGTGGGTAAGGGCTCTGTTTGTGGTGATCCAAACAGGGAAGAAGAAGAAGAAAAAGAAGAGAGACGGAGAAAATTTGCCAGATCGAGGACGAAAGAGAGGAAAGAGTAAATTGTCCAAGCGGGAAGGTCCAGAAGATCGCGGTGGTTCATCGGACAATCGGACGGTTGATACCGTCTCTCTACTGACGAGTGCTTACGGTGGTGGGTGATCGGAGACGCCGGGAAGAGGAGGAGGATGGGAGAGACAGCGACGAAGACGCTGTAAATCGGAAACAGAAACTTTAATCGAATCTCGGGTTAGTTATAGAAGATTCTTCCCTCTGCCGTGGTGGTGGTTCCTCGCCGTTTTATAGAATCGATCCCTATCTCGCTCGCTCGCGGCGGCGGTTTGTGAGGAAGAGAGAAAATATATACGAACAGGTACTGAAAACCCTAGCTTTTGATTTTCCTACGATGTGTTTTGTGGTTGTGCTTCTTTCTCTTCGTTCAGAGGAGAGAATATATGGCTGGGCGTCGCCTTTCTCCTAGAATCGTTTGTGTTTTGTGTGGTTGATTGCTCCATTGGCGGCGGCGATTTTATTCTCTGAAACAGAGAAATATTAGGTTTTTAGGTCTTTTTGGGGGATGAGCGGCGGATGCGTCCTGTGTGAAAGTCGGTGTGGCTCAGATTTGCTTGGACTGCGATGTTTATATGCGGGTTTTGGCAAGCGAAGCTACTGAACTCTGATTCCGTACAGATTGGCCTCTCTGGCGTCGATTTCACCATTGTTATTGTGGATCTATGTGATTTGATTTGATACGTTACGGCTTTTGGGAGATGTGTGTCACTGCAAGCAGTTTTTTAGCCTAGAACATGTGCCTCCGCTTCAGCTTTTCCTTGATGGGTTTTGTGCTATTAAGGCTTGAAATATTACATTTTTATCTACCAAAAAACCTAGATCTAAGCTTCTTTTGTTACACAAGGTTCTGGAATCTGATCGGTCAAAGTTATTTGTGGTTTGATCTCCGGAGCATGACCTTGTGGAGGCTGACAGGAGAAGCAATGTCAAGGCTTTTGTTTCTTGGGATGTCATCGGAATGATTAGTAACACATTAGGGCATGTATTAGTTGATGTGGATCTGATGGCTGACTGGTTTGACATCCCTGGGCGCTGATCCATCTTTTATGGATATTATACCCTTTAGTATTAGGCTTAGGCTTAGGCCATGGCTGTTATGGTATTTGCATGTATTCCACATATTATTGCTTGTGCATATCCTTTAGAGGTTTCACAACCTCAAATATTACACTTTCCGTGATTTTCAATGATATAAATGTGTTCATAAATGAACTGAGGGAATTGGCATTGGGGTTTCCAAGTTTAGAGAGAACCTAATCAAGACATGTTTTCAACCTCATTGCAGTTACTATTTAAGATGTTTGTGAGTGGAGGTTCTTGACCCACGTGGCAATTTTCAGGACAAGTGATATCTTGGAAAATTTTCTACGGAACTCCTCTGTTTACGTTGGGTTATAAGTTCATTTTTTTGGATGCACAAACATATTGTGGCTATCTGATTGTAGCCAGAAATTTTTATTTTATTGCATTGCTTGAAAGAGAAGTTCTGATGCTTGTTAGCATTTGGAATCCATCTTTGTATAAAGCAAAAAATTGGACTGAGGAGTTTATTGCATGGCTTCAGAAGTCTTTGACTTGATTCTCCTCAAGGTAATTGCCTTCTGAGGCATGTGTGGATAGAGTTCTTTAGGAACATAGTCATATGTATCTTGCGTATTCTCTTCATATATGAGTCAGGATTGGGATTTATGTCTCACCCAAATTAGAACATGACCTAATTTAGTTTACTGGGAAGGATAGGGTGATGTAATTTTATTTTGCTATGATTAGTATTGAAGTAAACAGATTTGTGACTCGTTTTGTACACTTAATCTACTGGAGTGGCTTTGTGTTCATTTCTAATTGTGTTTTTATTCGTTCATTTGCAGACTCAAATCTGAGCTTACACTAGAGCGTTTGCCTGGTGTCAAGGAAAAAGCTATGAGCAACGGCATCATGCTTGACTGTTCGTAGAAGACCATGCTTTGATGGAAAAGGACCTGTATCAACTACTAGCATGATGAGCAGAGTTGGATTAGAACTTACAAATTTTATAAATCCTGACTTGACTTGGAAGACTGTGTCAAAAGGCTATAGGACTGGAACTAGGCGCTCCAGAAAACAAGGGACAAACAACTGGAAAGTTGGTGCAGAGCTAGTGGATAGTAGTGGCAAGATGGTGGAGGATGCAGAGACCACTGTTTCTGAATCTGAAAAGGTTTATTGATCTCAATTTCTTCTTTTATATAGTCACTATCTATCCATCCATAGGAGTGACCTATTGCTAAAATGATGTCTAACTTATATTGTCGATTTGGCAGCTTGGTGTGGCTGTACTTGGAAGACGGTTTGGTGACAAAATAGAGCAAATCCCGATTAAGAAAAGGAGATTTTTGTTCCGGTCTCCATCACCACCGAACCGGAATTGTGCTCCATCCTTTGAAGAGCGTGGCCAACTTGTCAGTAGTCAGCTTTCAAGAAGTCAAGTTCGTACTAAATCTACTGCAAGGAAACAACTAAAGACAAGTGGTGCTTCTACAGTCAAGTTTGTTCACACCACTGACTTCTCAGGTATTGAGATTCTTGCAGATGCTGCCTGCAGCAACAGCATTGGTGATGATGCTCTTATTGTTAAGGGCTCATTAGTGGAAGAATCAAAGCATGAAGTAATAGATTCATCAACTTCTGGAGTGCCACCTCAAGAAGCTCTTGCATCATCAGATGCAACCAACTGCTCACAAAAATATATAATTCATGAAGAGAGGAAGGATAACACCGTTGCATGTTTGCAGAATCATCCAGGCCACATGAACGATGGAATGGTGAAGAATTCAGCTTCTCTGCGAGATGATAGACTACACTGGGACTTGAATGTGTCTATGGATGCTTGGGAGCAGCCTCCTGAACTTGATCCTCAGTCAAATTCTGTAGAAGGCGTTGCTATGGACAGTTGGAAAGGGGACATGCCACAAATCTCAGAATGTCGCGAGTCACAAAAGGAAAATACCAAACACAACATGGGTAGTACTGGGAGTTCTGCTGTAGGCAGTGTGGGTACATCTGATGTTAGTGAGGATGTCAACAGAGTGAGTTTGATTCCGGAGGCTTGTAAAATAAACATTGAGGACAACAAATTAGAATCCTGTTCTGGGGTTGATAAGAATTATGACATCTCCGCTCCAGCTTCAGGTGATATTGCTCAGGAATCTTCAATGGAGGTTACAGAGAATGTAAAAGCCTCTATTCAGGTTGTCAGTAAGGATCATCTTTGCTCTCTGCCAGAAGATGTTACAAGTTTGCAGGTAATGGAGGACAGCAAAATAAGCATCATTGTTGAACAGAAGCCCAAAATTGATGACGAACAGAAGGATGAATATAATGCTTCCGCTTGTAAATTGGACAATGGACAAGTGATAAATTGTGATGTAGCTTCTACCTGTGAACTTGTTCCAGAGAAGGTTGCTTGTATGACCGATGACTCCGTTCTGAATGAAGTTGCCGGGGATACTGGAAAAATGCTAGGCTTGGATGCTATGAATTCGCAAGGGAATTGTCCGCTTTCACCTGTTCCTGTTGAGCCTGCAAATAAAACAGAGGAGATGTGTGTTAGCCCATCAGCCAGGAGTGAAGGTTTGTCAGCATCAGGTGCACCTGTTGGAGAAGGCCAGCATGGGGCAACTGTGTATAGTAATGGGCATGAAGACAAAACTGTTGTGCTTAATATAGATAAAGCTGACTCTCTTCACTGTATTGAGTCTTCCAGTGTTGGAGCTCCTTTGTTCGGTGCATGCAACAAGAATGGTAGCAGTTCTACAGGTAGCTCAGACAAGGTGTCTTTAGACTTGCAGCCTGTTGGCGGCTTTGACTCAGATGTTTGTCAAGATGGTAGGGGGTGCAGTATTAGCATGGAGAACAATGAGCAGGATGGTTATGATTCTCAGTTTGAGGATGGAGAATTGAGGGAAACAGACTTATGTTGGAACATTGATGATGGTGAAGCTGAATTTGTGGATTATGGCTCTGATAATGGGGAAGGATTTGGTAATGATGTTGCTGATTACTCTGGAAAAGTTGAGGTGGGATCAGAATGTGATAAAGAAGGAACTTGTGTTTCCCAAGCAGATACGGAGAAAAAAATTAAGTCGGATAGCAGCAATATAGATACAGTATCCGATCATCTGATCAAAAATGGCCTGTGTTCCAAAGATGCTATGAGGGAGTCTGGTTGGCCCGAAATAATTGCAAATCCAACTTCTGGAACTACAGAAGGCGGGACAACAAAGAAGCAGTCAGCTGATTGTGTGGATAAACTTGATATGACAGATATTCCCACCAGAGCCACTGGCTCTAAGTCATCAAGGAAGGAGTTACAGCCATCTACTGGAACACATTTATCCTCCGATGGAGTACCTATTCGAAGGGGCAGGTAATTTTTTTTTCCGTGTACCCATCATCACCATTGGTATTATTCTATTATACAATTGGTTTCATTTCATCTTAATCATTTTGTATGTTTCAGGCCTGACAATGTAGATGATTCCTACCCTCGAGTTGAGAGAGAGAGATCCGCCTTGCATTTACGAAGCAGAATCCCAGGTGGTGGTCAATCATTCAATCCTTCAGGAAGCTTTCGGGATTCAAAACGCGCTCATTCACCAACTTACTATGGCTCCTACAATTCAGGGCGCTTAAGACCTAAAAGTGCAGTGGAGGGCCAAGGATATGTCATGGCTTCTGATAGTGCAGTTGCAGGACTTGACAACCGTATGCGTAGGCCATTTATAAACTCGTCATCCAATGGCGTGTATCGGCCCCATGTTAGAAGGAGATCGCCATCTGAAAGGGAAGATGCATCATATGGTATGGGTCCTGTAAGAGAGATTAGTCCTGATAGGAGGAGGTTCAGGAGATATCCTCAGGGTGGTATTAACAGAGGTTTTAGGGAGGAGTATCTCAGGCAACTACCAGAAGAGAATATCGAGTACTCTAATCGTTTTCGAATGACTAGAAGACAACGGAGCATATCTCCTCCCTGTGGAAGGGCTCCTCCTCCACATTACCCTCAACCCTTCAGGAAATCAAGATCAAGATCCAGAAGCCGGTCTCCAATCGGATGGCTACTGCCAAGGAACCGGAACGAGGGTCCAAGGCAAAGAAGCAGGTCCCCAGAGTTCAGGTCCAAGGGTAGAATAGAGAGGAGGGTGCCCTTCCAAAGGGCAGGTTTCGAACCGGGTTATGAAGTAGGGCTCATGTCTCCTCCGGGTAACCGGTTCTCGCCCCCACGCAACTCCAGGTGGTTTGATGATCGGAATAGTGGGGTAGATCATCTGAGGGGAAGAAGATCGCCGGTGAGGATGATCAGGCCGAACCAACGGTTTGATTCTGTGCGCCCTATACGGAGGATGAATTCTTCTGGTGATGGGTTCAGAGCACCCATGATGCATGGTGCTGGAAGATATGGTGATGTGTATCCCGGAGGTGGCAGGGGGCGTAAATATGAAGGTGGGGAGGATGACAGAAGGAAGAACGGGGAGAGATATGAGGTGATTAATCGAGTTAGGCGCTATGATTCTGATGGTCCTGTGAGACGGTTTCGATATGATACAGAAGATTGTTTCTTGGCAAAGAACTCGAATTACAATTACGATGAATGCAATAGGAGTAGTAGGAGAGATGTCTTGCCCAGGAGAGGCAGCGAGGAGAAAGATCAACAATCGAGATCGAATCAGGATCAACAGCCCAGGCTGAATCAAGAGCCACAACCCAGATTCAACCAAGATAACAAGGTGAATAACACAAGCCCCAAGCCTCTTGCAGTGCTTGAGGGAGAAGCAGCCTAACTCTGAACAACCTTGGGAGTTCAATTTGATGGTAGATAGCAATTTTTTTTCACCTGTTGTAAGGCTGTGCCGTTTGGTTCAGTTTTTGTTGGGTGCCTCCCTCAGGTTCTGCAAATCTCTTGCTGTTGGTTTTTGTGGAATTTATTTTTAGCAAAGTCCTGATCTCCTTGGCAAGTTCCTTTGTTCTTTTCTTAATTAGGTTTAGATTTTAATCCTAGATTAACAGTTTTATTTTGTCCATGGTTCATTTTCTCTAACCCAGCAGGTTGTTCTACACCTCTGTATCATGAGGTCATACTCAAATTCATGATATAGGCGTTTCCACAGTTATGATGTGTATCTGACTACAAACATGTATGTTCTGACTTTAGTAGTTTGGTATTTGGACCTTCATTTCCACAAAAACGTTCTTAATATTAAGGTCATCAGATCGGTGAATGAATTTGGGTTAAGTCAATCTTTTGTTATTCTGTATTGGCACTGAAAATCACCAGAAACTGGACTTCTTGTTTTGATATTTTTTACCGGCGAATTTTATATAGTTCTTCATTGTCCAAGATGGGTCATGGAATGAAAATCGTGTCAAAGCGACAATATCAAAATTTACAACGGAATAATAGGACTTGAACCAACATAACAGGAAATCTGAAACCCTAACACCAAAAAACAAACAAAGAAGATACCACCGGTATAACCAATTCAGCTTCAAAGAAACTCTTCTACCTACGACGCTACCTTTAGAAGCTTTGATCACTTTTAAAGGGTAAGATTAACTCTAACACAATCTCCTCTATCTCCGGCTGAACATTCTGAGGAAAACAACGGTTGCAGTCTACTCGGTTGGTTTTCTGATTTCCATCTACATTGATTTTGTCGTTGATTGGAGCTCAGGTGGTCCGGTATTGCTCCCAATCACAGGCTGGTCTGGAAAAAATGAAAAGACTACAGATTTGTAGATTCATTGAAGTAGGAGAAGATGGTGTGTCATGGGTTGGTTTATAGTGCTGGTCCCACTTGTAAATCCTACAAAAAGGACCGTTACTTGTAAATCTGATGAACGGTGAGGAGGACGACGACGAGTCATTTGAGGAATAAGCGGACGATGAGACAGAGAGAATGAAGAGTCTTCCAAATACATAGAACAAGACGATTTTTCAAATATAAAGCTTAAAACTTAAAAGAGCTTTGGATGAATCTAGTTAAAATGGGGTTAATTTTCCGACCGATCCAATTAAATGAAAGATTTCAAGCCCATGACATAATAACGATAGAAACCTTGTTGATGCCGATAACTATCGGTTCTCAAATGTTGTATGCACAACTCTACTTAATACAATATAGAGTCAATCCAAAGTTTTTTAAAAGATCTCTAAGAAGGAGAGCCAAAATGACGATCACACCACATTAATTGATCGGATTCAGTACACATGAACCAGAATATAAGACATTTTAATTGGTCAAATCAGATTTTTTTTTTGAATCAAAATAGTACATTAAATGATTAAAGTCCATTGAATTAGAAGTAATGGAGATCATTAAACACTTATTCGGATAATATCACCCACTTTTGACTAATGACTATTCCCGTTCTCTTACTCTAAATTTGAATTGGATGATAAAAATAAGAAGTGGAATATAAAGCAATTAAATTAAATAAAAATATAAAAGAAAAGGAATAAAACAAGTTACTACTACGAAATTAATCATCCCGGGCTTGATACTCATCCCAAGTTCACAGTACCAAGAGATCTCACATTCCGGAGAGCGAGAAACACGGACCCGGTGGTGTTCATTTCTGAGTATCGAGGTGGTTCTGAATCGGATTCAGAAGATAGGTTATTTTGTTCGATTTGATTTCTAGGGTTTGGAGAAGACGATGACGGAGGTGAAACTGCACGTATACGATGTGACCAACAGTGGATCGGAAAAGACGAACAACACCATTATCAACATCAACAAGATCTTCAAGGACGCTATAGGCCTCGGCGGCATCTTCCACAGCGCCGTTCAGGTCTTCCTCTTTCTCTTCCCGTGCTTTTTTTAGGGGTTATGTATCTGTGGTTTGATGTTGTGGTGGGATCAATGATGCTGTTTTTGTGCGAGATCTAGAGTTTTTGTGCGAGATAGTGCGAATCTTTGTGTGATGGCTTGTGTTTTTTGTCTCCTTGTTTGTTTTTGTTTGTTGATTGGTTCTTGTGATTTTGTAATTGACAGTGTTAGGTGATTGGTGTTTGTAAATTTGAAAGTGATTTAGTGGTTTTGATCTAGAGGTAGTTGAAAATGAAAACACAAATTGCAGAACCGGATTCTATTGATAAAGACTGAAATTACAGAGAAAGCTTCTAACCACAGTCTCTACAAAAAACATAATAATCAACAAGACGAAAACCCTAGGCTGCCATCAGCTACCCTTAAATACTCCTCTCCCACACCTGACCTGCTCGTGCTCTGTTCTTGCACGGACGATTCGAGCTGGCATGAAATAAGCAACCAACAGCCCAAGCACGACCACCACATCAGCGAGACCCATTCCTTCTCTTTACCAAAACAAATCACCATGTGACAGCTGTCCCAATCACTAAATAAAACACATCGTTTCGAGCGACTCCAATGACTTTAGGGAATTCAACTTATAAACAAACTTGGCTTATAAGAAGAAGAAAAAAATGCAATTTGTGAAAAGTGAAGGAAATGTTGTTAATTGTTTTCAGTTGCACTTAAGTTAATGTCATTTGAACAAACAAGTAATTGAATTCTCTGGAACAATTTTAGAGTTTGTTTATAGTTTTGTTTTGCATGTGATAAGTGCTGGATTCAGCACAGGCAAAGAATGCAGTTTGGTGAATTGTAGCAATGAAGAGACTCCTTGAAGCTGTTTATACTTGTATCTATGACAGTGTGTAAACCAGGCATACACTTTGATTTGTGCAATAAGCTGAAAAGGTTATCATGCAACTTATTTAGCTACAAC
This sequence comes from Erodium trifolium, assembly GCA_036897425.1. Taxonomy (NCBI): domain Eukaryota; kingdom Viridiplantae; phylum Streptophyta; class Magnoliopsida; order Geraniales; family Geraniaceae; genus Erodium; species Erodium trifolium. Next base: position 9,427 of record JAYMTN010001686.1, read on the forward strand.
TTTGTGATTAGCTTGCCACTTCTTTATATAATATGCTGTCTCGCTTTTTGCCCAGTTTTAGATTTGCGAGGTGACCTGTAGTTTTTCTTATTATCATTGATTACCATGTTATTTACTGTCACATAATATGCTGTATTTGGCAGGTTTATGGAGAGGATGAATGGTCTTTTGGGTTTTGTGAAGAAGGAACTGGCGTTTTCAGTTGCCCTAATGGAAAGAAGCCCATGTATACATACCGTGAATGCATCGTACTTGGGGAAACAAGCTTTTCGATATCTAAGGTGAATCAGATCTTGAGAGAGCTTACTAGGGAGTGGCCTGGAAGTTCGTATGACTTACTGTCTAAAAACTGTAATCACTTCTGTGATGAGCTATGTGAAAGGCTTGGTGTGCCAAAGCTTCCAGGTAACTGTTGTTTGAGATTTATGTAGAGTTTTTTTTAAAGAATGAATGCTAATTCTGTTCTACTGGGGAATAAATTGACTGACACTAATCGTGATATATATGTACATATATATCCACTGCCGAATGTTCTTTGAAATGAACAAAGAACAATGTTTTGATATTGAATAAAAATGCTTCTGATTCATGTGCACACAAGATGACTAAGCAGCATACTGAGTTATAAAGAGTTGGTATTACTGGTCTCTGATTCTAACTAAGTTCCAAATTTCGAGCAAAAATTAATAAATTTAACTGTGACGAAAACATTAAATCTGTCGTGTTGTCTTTTTGTGTGTAGAACTAGGCTGCTAAGAAATTTATTTCATAGGTCAAGTATCCCATCTTACACCAGGATTTGTAATGGATGGAATCTTCACAAGATTGAGTGTTCTGTGTGTTAGGCGAACCTTGATACCTGACCCCCATTTGATATCCAAAAATTTGTTGGAATCTGTCACCGCTTTTGTTTCTGTTGGTACTAACTCTGCCTGCTGTATGACCTCTTAATGAGGTGCTATGTGTGAAACAGTGATTCAGAGAGGCATGAAAGAGTGACTGATATATGAATTGAGAGTAATGTGCATTTGATTCCATATATAAATTGAAGCCAAAAAGATTATGCTGCTTGGGTAACATGTATCTGCAAATTTATTTATTTTGCATATCCTTGTAACTTCTCCTACAGGTTGGGTTAATCGCTTTGCGAATGCTGGTGACACTGCCCTGGAAGTAGCAGGAAACACTGCCGTACGGGTAAGCTTGATCATTTGCTGGAATAATTTGTTCTTGCATTATGTCCTTAGTCATTATATACACATTAGTGTTGTTCAAATAGGAAGTGTTTTTATTTTGTAGTGGCCTTATGGCTCTGCACTTGACCTTTTATCTGAGGGTGCAAATTTATGCACCTACACATTTGCCTTAGAGGAAGTTACGTGTTTACTAGCGGCCCATGAATATAAAATACACTAATAATACACAGATTTAAATTGATTGCAACCAATCTTGGTCAGTTAATGCACTTACTCTACATTCAGATGACGAATATGATGTATGAACCGGTAGTGTTCAACTTCATCTACGTGCTCATCTATTAGCTTGTCATGCTTAAAGTTGCTTCGTTTATATGAATTGCAGTTCAGACAGGCCAAAACAGAGATTGTATCAGCTAGTAAAGTGGCATACCGTTTCCTTGTTGGTGTTGCTTCCAACAACAATGCAGGCACTCCTGATTCCCCTGGCAATGGAAACAGAAGCCCACCCAGATTCCAAGGTGCATGGTTCAAAAATCTCATTACTAATGGTGCCAAACCATCGAGTAGTGAAGAAGTCGAGAAAGAAAATGAGCTTCACCGACAACAAGATACAGCACGGATGTTTGCATGAAGAAATGTCATCCACTGCACTGTTTAGGTTGCAATTATGCATAACCCTATAACAAGTTATTCGTTTGAAGCAAAGTAGAATTTCGGTTCTTGTAAGTACCAACTTGCACATCGATTGCAAGGTTTATCAATATTCATGCAATTCTTCTCCGTCTTTACTCAATGCATGATTTGAGCCACACCTTTAATTTTCACCTCCTTATGAAGAATGTTCATTGAGAGAGCAATCCATTTCTGTGCCGAGACTCTAATACATTGTTACTACTTTTTTTATCATAAGAAAATTTCATTAATTTCCTAAATGTAAAAGACAAGGGCATCCGGTAAAACTCCAGGCCCCATAAGAACAAAAATAGAACGAGCTTCTATGGCTAACAGGTTTTGTTCATTGATCTTTTCACGAACTCCAGTTTGAGATTCTCGATCAGAGATATAAGGATTATTCCAGGTATATACTCATATATTGCTTATCCCGGCTCGACTCGGGTGAACCTGTGGTGACTCAGATGCTCTTCGGTCCCACTAAGGAGTACCCATTGGACGAAGTGAGTCAGGTACTCTACTCGAGGAGGTATCCAGGAGAAGGAGTGGAATCAAGGAGTGAGATGTTCCTCCTCAATTGCGTCCCGCGAACTTTCGTATGATTATACCTTGCAAAAAGTAAAAAAGAACCAACTGATCACGACCCGAAATCGGATGAAAGATCGAGGAGGAGGCATTGGTGAAGGCCAAGAAGGTGGATATGACTATGGCGGAACCAGAAGCGATGGATGTTGATCAGGGGAAGTGATCCGAGACGGCGGAGGCAGAGACAACAGATCCAAAATCAAGGATAACGCATGACCTCCCAATGTGTGATGGTCGTAAGAAGTGGGGCATAACCCATGGATTCGGGCTGCAGTGCCATAGCAAACAAAGGAGAGCGGCGGGTAGAAGATGCAACTCTAACACGATATGGAGAGCTCTCACACGAGAGAGAAGTTATGTTTCTACTTCAATAAGATGTTTTTTGAGAAGCTTTATAAGACCATCCACAACGCTACCGCCGGCTGCTGGCAGTGAGCTGCCGACGGTAAGCAATAAAAAAATAAATTTTCTCCTTACCGCCAGCG
>JAYMTN010001687.1:0-12367 GCA_036897425.1 Erodium trifolium
AATAGAAAAATACAAATCCGATTAATCCCTGTCTAGTCCCCGATTAATCCCCGAAGGTCTTAGCCGCCCGATTAGCGCCTAGCGACTTTTTTGAACCTTGATGGAACCTATATATATCATCTGCTTTGCAATTACCATCTATCCCATTTAGTATGATTCTATTATCAACTAACAGAGCTGTAGTTTGATAATTCTTCCTTTGATATTTTGCACTCTCAATACTTGTCCGGGACTTTAGCCATTCATTGTTGCTTTATTTAGACAAGATAATATCAGTGTTCTAAAAATCATGATCATGTTTCGTTTAAGCGTTATTTCTTTGTCGATCGGTCCGATTAATTCCCGTTTAGTTTCTTATTAGTCCCCAAAAGGTCCTAACCATCCGACTAACGCCTAACAGTTTTCAGAATCTTAGATAATATGGTTAGTTGCAATGTTATATAACAAAATATGTTAAAGACCACACCAAATAGACTTTAAGACGTTTAGATTAGCTTAATGACCGAGCGTCACTTTCTCTCTTACAGATTATTAGAAACGTGAACAATTTATCTAACATATCAGTATTGTATCGATACAGTTCACCGGTCACTTATCCAGATAAAGAGATTAATTGACCTTATTGGTTAATAAGCAATAATTTGAGTAAGAATCATTTATCCATTCCTTTCTATATTGGTGAACACCTCATTTTTGGACAACGTAGTGTGGAAGAAAGCGAGACTGAGACCCGCCTTTTGGTTACGTATATTATATTATAAACTATATCGGGTTCGTATCCTTATCAGGAGCCTAGTCCTACCATGTTCCATGTCATTACTTACTGTTCAATTAAAAAAAGACCCAGAATGGATCCTCTTCTTCTTCTACATTATCATCATCAATTCACTGTTGATTTTGCATTACGATCCCATTTCACAGTTCTGGAGTCTTGGTCTCAGAAAGTTTATATTTTTCCTCTCACAGTCTACACGAGGTCTAGATCAATGGCTTTGCTTTGCTGAGGGTAACAAAATCGGATCATTTGGCTTTACTTCAAAAGAAAATAACATGTACGGGTCATTTTTTTCCGGTTTTTTGAGCTGTCTAATCACACAAGATTTCATCTTTCTCTACCCCTTTTTTGTGGGTCTCTGTAATTTCAGTGATACAAGTGTTAAAGTTCTGATCTTTTTTCATTTTTGTTGGGTAATTCTTTATTTTTCTGTTCTGTAATCAATTTATATGAAATGGGTATGTTAATATTTGCTGGGTGTTAGTTTTTCTGTGATCTCTTCTTCATGGCATGGTTATTAGAATTAGTTTTTTGCTCAAATTTCTAGAACTTGGGTGTTTTAAGTTCTTAGGTGTGTGTAATTGCTGAGAATGAAGATTGATTTGGGTGGCATTTGTAATTTTGTTGATCTCAGTTATAACTCATAAGCAGCAATGCTTGGTAATGGAGTGGTTGGAATTCTCTCAGAGTCTGCTGACAAATGGGAGAGGAGGGTTCCTCTAACCCCATCACACTGTGCTAGACTTCTACACGGTGGCAAGGACCAAAGCGGAGTGTCTGGCATAATTGTGCAGCCATCAACCAAGCGCATTCACCACGATGTGCTGTACGAGGATGTTGGTTGTCAAATTTCAGATGACTTGTCTGAATGTGGCCTCATATTGGGCGTTAAGCAACCAAAGGTAGTGCAAATTACATCATGATTAGTTATCATATAGTTGAGGTGTAGTTGTTAAGTGTGCTTGTATTGTTGCAGCTGGAGACGATTCTTAATGATAGAGCTTATGCGTTTTTCTCACATACTCACAAGGCACAGAAGGAGAACATGCCTTTGTTAGATAAGGTAGGTTGTTGTTACTATTAGGAAGTGGCCGTGCAAGTCTATAATGATAATTTTGGTTATTTTTGTCTGTGGTATGTAGATTTTAGCACAAAGAGTGTCCTTGTATGACTACGAGCTTATAGTCGAGGACCACGGGAAAAGGCTTCTTGCATTTGGTAGATTTGCTGGTAGAGCCGGACTAATTGACTTCTTGCGAGGCTTGGGACAACGTATGCTTCATTGCCTTCAGAAGTATATGCCTCTTTTCTAGTTGTTTCATTATCAAAGTTTGATTTATTTATTTATTTCATTTTAGGATATCTAAGTCTTGGATATTCAACGCCATTCCTGTCGCTGGGTGCATCTTACATGTATCCTTCTTTGGCTGCTGCGAAGGCTGCAGTGATATCAGTGGGTGAAGAGATAGCAACTTTCGGGCTGCCATCAGGAATCTGTCCTCTTGTTTTTGTATTTACTGGCTCGGGCAATGGTATTTGGGTTCTCATTTCAGTATCTATACTTTTTTTAGTTTAAAGTTAGATGATTTGCATCACTTGTTAGCATTTGGTCACCTCATAAAAAGTTCGTGCACTTTGTAGTTTCTGAAGGTGCGCAGGAGATATTTAAGCTCCTCCCTCACACATTTGTCGAACCTAGTGAACTTCCACAACTATTTGCTAAGGTAACATCAATTTTAAGCATCGTCACATATGGTTTTCTTGGCCCTTACCATTCTCTGATACTCGATCCAGAGTTGCATTATATCAACAATGCTGTTTTGTTTTGCCTAGGCCAAAGATGTCATTCAACCGCCAAAGGCATCAAAGAGAGTCTTCCAAGTATATGGCTGTGTTGTGACCTGTGAAGACATGGTTGAACATAAAGATCCTACAAGAACATTTGACAAGGCAAAGCCGAATTTTCTGTGTTTTGGTTATTTTAAGATGAGCGATTAGTATGCATATGAACCCCAAATCTCTCTCTGTTTTCAGGTTGATTACTATGCTCATCCAGAACATTACAACCCCATTTTCCATGAAAAGATAGCCCCATATGCTTCTGTTATTGGTATGCATATGACCATTAGGCACTTAACCATACTTGAAGATATGCGTATTTTTTCAAAACTAGTTAAATAAAGCATCGATGTTTAAATTTCCCGTGTTGCAGTTAATTGCATGTATTGGGAACTAAGATTTCCTCGATTGCTTACTACTAGCCAGATGCAAGACTTAAAAAGGAAAGGGTGTCCTCTTGTTGGAATTTCTGATATAACTTGTGATATAGGAGGCTCCATACAGTTTGTTAACCAAACCACATCAATAGACTCGCCTTTCTTCAGGTATTACACTTAGCCCGTCATTTTCTTGCTTAATCCTCCATTCACAGTTATTATAATATTTTACCATTCTTGGTTACTATCAACAGACCTTTTAATTCGTTTACCATGTTGATAATATGGTCAACCATTTGTTTCAGATATGATCCTATGAACAATTCATACCATTTGGACATGGATGGAAGTGGAGTTATTTGTTCAGCTGTTGATATTCTTCCAACAGAGTTTGCAAAAGAGGTGCCTTAATCTCATCCATACGAACGTTGTTGTGAAACTTGTCTATGTTATGACACAAGTGAATATGTAATTCACTTCCATTGCTTCACTGAACTTGCCAGGCTTCCCAACATTTTGGAGACATTTTATCCCAATTTATTGGCACTTTGGCTTCCACCACAGACATTATGGAACTACCTACACATCTAAATCGAGCTTGCATAGCTCATGGAGGAGCACTTACCTCCTTGTTTGATTACATTACACGTATGCGCAAATCTGATATTGAGTAAGTGTGTATTACCAAACTAAGTTGTTACATGTTATTGAAAAAGTCCATATCAGACATCTATTTTGTGTTGATTTTTTCTTCATTTGCAGAGCCATACCAGAGGTTCTTACAGATGGCCATTCGAACAAGATGAGATACAGTATATTGGTATGAATATTTTTATTCTTATGTCCTCGATTTATTGGTTTATATGACTAAGTATACTTGTGACCAACAGGTATCTCTGAGTGGCCATTTGTTTGATCAGTTTCTGATAAATGAGGCTTTGGATATCATTGAAGCAGCTGGTGGTTCTTTCCACTTGGTTAAGTGTCAAGTGGGTCAGAGTGTTAGTGTTGCATCATACTCAGAACTTGAAGTAAGTATAAGTGGACTTGACAAATGTGATATTTTTTTAGTCTTCCTGTGAATTATGATCAGCAGTGTTACCTATAACTTAGAAATTGTGGACATTTGAAAAAAAAAACATTTTTATATTGACTACATATATTATACTATAAAATACAAACATTGTTAAGCATGCATCCGTTTGTGGACAAAACTTTAATGTAATTTTGAACAATTAACCCATTTTGTAATTATCATCCGGTATACATGTAATTATCGGGTGTTCGTATTTGATCCTCTACCTACTATAGTATATACTTATATATACACCCAAATCCCAATGCTACAAATACAACAATACTATACAAGTCAGTGGAGTTGATGTTGGGGACCACAAGTAGAGATGTAATAGATAGTTTGCAATTTGCATACTCTTTCCTAACTATATGACATAAATGTTTCATGTAGCAAATTAACTTGTCATGTTGGTGGCCTCACATGTCTCTCTCTCCACAATTTGCATACTCCTTCCTAAGTATTTGTCATATAGTGTTTGCTGTCCAAACTATTGTCTTCTCTTGGCACCTAAGTGGATAAACTTGTAAATTTCTGGGGATTCTCATAAAGGAGTCTTGAGTTGAGTAGTGGCATATGAAGCTATTTGATCTTCAAAATTGTCTGAATCTTGTGTTGAAGTTGAACTTGAATACATACCTTGGTTGTAAGTAACTTTCTGGCCATAGATAATCTTGTTATTTTGGCAGGTTGGTGCAGATGATAGGGTGGTTCTAGATCACATTGTTGATTCTTTGACTTGTCTGGCTAATCCAAACGAAAATATTCAGCTGTCAAATAAGAAAACAAATATGATTTCCCTCAAGCTTGGTAAGGTTCAGGATAGTGGCATTGAGAACGAATCAGACTCGAAAGAGAAGGCATCGGTCTTGATAGTTGGTGCTGGTCGGGTCTGTCAACCAGCTGCTCAGCTTTTAGCATCAGCTGGAAGCATTCAATCCCTCCACTGCAACAATGTTCAAGTTACCGTTGCATCCCTTTACCTGAAGGATGCAGAAGAGGTATGTTTCAATCTGAAATCTCTGGATATTTTCTAAGTTTTGCTTTGATTACTTCTGTTAAGTTAAGAGCACCTGCTTATCTCAGAATTATAAGGATTTTTGTGTATAGCATGTAAATGTAACATATTTGGTGCAGATTGTGAAGGATATTCCAAATGCAACAGCAGTTCAACTAGATGTCGCTGATCATGCTAGTCTTTGCAAGTTTATTTCACAGGTACTTAACATGAATTCGTATAAAATGTGTATCACACATTGTGATCAAATGTTATTAACTCATGGAAAGCTTCATATTGGGTATTTTATTGCACATTCCAAGTCATTTTCTCTTGGCCTTTGTTCAGGCTGATGTTGTTATAAGTTTACTGCCACCAAGTTGTCACATTACTATAGCCAATGCATGTATCGAGGTATTACAAATTTTCTCTGTACCGATCCTTGGCTATTATAGATTGGCAATCAACATTAGAGTCACTGATCATGTCTACTTTGTTCCAGCTTAAAAAACATCTAGTTACTGCTAGCTATGTTGATGATTCCATGTGGAAGCTAGATGAAAAAGCAAAGACTGCAGGAGTTACTCTTCTTGGTGAGATGGGCTTGGATCCTGGAATAGGCAAGTTAATACTTCACAATAAGGATCAGATAAACAGTTTCAGGAGATCAAACAATATTTTTGAACTTTGCTGTATTGATGCTTCAGATCATATGATGGCAATGAAGATGATCAACGAAGCACATGCTCGAAATGGAAGGATCAAGTCTTTCACTTCTTACTGTGGGGGACTCCCATCCCCAGCAGCTGCAAATAACCCATTTGCCTATAAATTCAGGTGTGGTTGTGGTTTTGTAGGATTTAGAACAATAATGTTACGGATATTTGCTTACTTACAGTCAATTATATCTCAGTTGGAGTCCTGCAGGAGCTATCAGAGCTGGGCGCAATCCTGCAACATATAGATGTAATGGTGAAATTGTACACGTTGACGGTAAGCTATCAGCTACTGGTAAGCTGATTAAAAATGTCTCTGGTAAGCTGTGAAGAATCATTTCAACTTTTTGACATGAATTTGGAGGTGATAAGCTGTATGATACTGCAACAAAAATCAGGATTCCTCATCTTCCAGCCTTTGCATTGGAATGTCTTCCCAATCGGAACTCGTTAACTTATGGTGACATATATGGAATACAGGATGAAGCATCAACTATTTTTCGTGGAACTCTCCGCTATGAAGGTATGATATAAGTTTAGCTTTGGAGTCATAGTCATAAACTGATATACATATATACAGGTTTTGGTGAGATCATGGGGATACTTGCCAAGATTGGTCTGTTTAGTGCTGAAGCTCATCCTCTTCTTGAACAAGTCCCAAGACCCACATTTGGAACTTTCCTCTGCACAATTCTGATGATTGAAGCTAAGGATTTGAGTGGAGCTCTGGCAGGAGAGAAGAACATTGCTGATAGAATTATCACACTTGGACATAGCAAGGAGCATGGAGCTGCAGCCAAGGCAGCTAAGGCTATCATGTAAGTAAATAGTGATAATTATAACATCTCTAAGACTAAGACTGTACTAAAACTGATCTCTTGTGTCTTAGATTTCTGGGACTCCATGAGCAAGAAGAGATCCCCACTTGTTGCCATACTGCATTTGACGTTATGTGTCTCCGGATGGAGGAAAGATTAGCATACTTGAGCACGGAACAGGTACATTACAAAAAGTTGTTCGAAAGTGTTTATGACATGATTTTTGATCATCACATCTTATGGTCAGGACATGGTGCTATTGCATCATGAGTTGGAGGTGGAGTTCCCTGATGGCCGGCCTAAGGAGAAGCACAGTGCGACTTTGCTGGAATTTGGGAGGACAGAGAAGGGGAAAAGCATTACAGCAATGGCTCTTACTGTTGGCATCCCGGCAGCCATTGGTGCTCTGGTACTTACTCGTCAATCCACATGTTTCAACTCTTTTGCATCATCATTCAACAATGGTTTTGATCAAAGTTATTCTTTTTCTTCAACTATCACCAGCTCTTGCTGGAGAACAAGATCAAGACAAGAGGTGTTTTAAGGCCTATTGAACCAGAAGTGTGCATTCCAGGTAAATGCACTTCATATCTTTGATTCTGCTTTTGTTTGTGTCATTAGGATGGATGAAACTGTCATAACAATGAAAAATTCGGCTTCGACATGGTTACTGATATTTGTTCGTGACATTGCAGCGCTGGATATCTTGGAAAGCTATGGAATCAAGCTGGTGGAGAAGATGGAATAACATATTTTGTGTGACTGGTATACTTGTAAGAACCCAAAATCAGATAATTATAAGCTCCCATTACTGTAATGGTTGCATTATTGTACAGAACTCCGATCACAAGCACACTGTAAGAAAGCAATCAGCTTCACTTGTGTATAAAAATGGATCAAACAGAATAATGTTGACACTGTTATTTTCCCTCCCTTTCCTAGAAAGTCATACAAAGAAGGAAAAAGACAAGACCTCTGCCCTGACCAAAATGATGGCTAAACGCTGAAAATTTCAGAGAGAGAAGAAAAAAAGAGTATTAGTAAGATCTCAGAGAGAAATAAATCCCCGTTTGACAACCAAGCCTAAATTTTTCTTTAGTTAACAATGTGCTTCTGTTTGCAAAACCCCAGCACAAGCCCAAGCCTCGCCAGCGTTGCTATGAAGAACAAAAGAGTCAGCTCCTTTTTTCAGCATCTGATAGATAGTGAGGGCATAATCAGCTCAATTAATGACAGAGTTGTTGTTTGGGATGCAGAGGAAGAACTAAGTAGCCATCCATGAAATTAATTTCCTCTCCACTTCTTCCCAATTATGAACTTTAGTCACCAGTGGGTGTTGAGCAACTGACTCTATCTTGCACCAAGGATAAGAGTTCTCAAAATCAAAAAGTAGAACCCTAATCCCAGCTTCAGCACATTCAATAGCATATCTTGGGTTATCATCAATCAGAACCTTTGCTCCCAACGACCTGTGATACAATCAACCACACCCAAGCTAGTCACAGGTGTCAACAAAAGTTTTGTGTATTATAAGTCAGATCGGTACCTGTATGCAAAATACTATAACAAATTTCAAAAATTCAAGGTTTTGAAGCAAAGTATACAAAAATATTGGGAAATGATGGTGGACATACCCACATATATCTGACTTGGATCGAGATTCACCATCTAGAGCAAAGTGATTGCCAAAATGGATCTCCTGAAACATCCCTGGATAGTGCTTCTCAAGCCACTCAATTGTGTGGTCCTTGATTGCATTTTGCCTAGATCTGTTAAAACATACATCAGAAGATTTGCTTGCTAGGCATTGTTCTTGAGGTATTGAAATTGTTGCAAAAAGAAGGTATGGATAAGCATACATACGTCACAACTGACAGGTGACAGAGTTTTGATAATTTATGCAGCGCCTTTTGAGCACCAGGGAGTGGATGAATATCTGACTTGAAATACGATGTCTTGAAGAACTCGTGAACTCGAATATCAGCTACCAGATCAAGAAAGAATTTTTTTCCAAAGCATTAGACTCTATCAAAATGTATTTTTCTCAGTTTAGCAACATCCATAGGGTAAATGTAGTTACATGAAAATAGCTTATTTCACTTTTGATGTAAATTAGTAAAAGCAATGTCTAGAGGTACCTTCATCACGTGAACAGTTCCATATCTGTATGAGAGACAAAGGAGGCATCAGAACATGCATTAAAGTAATGTTCATAACAGCATACCTAACAGGGAAAATGGTAAGTGTAACACATGATCACTCATGCGTTCAAAACAAGTCTCACTGCTCGATTTGAATTAAACTTAGAAAGAAAAACAATTTCATGCTAGTTGTGTGTTTATGGTTTCGTGATCCCTTAATCATTCCAACAGATTAATCATACTATTAAACGAACAACCTCTCCATTTATAAATATAGATATAGCTAAGAAATAATCATACAATTATTCTTTCACAAAAATGAAGAACTTAATCAATTCAGCTCTTCCTCTCCTCCTTTTGCTCCTTTTCTTCTCCAGCGGTACCGTAATTCATAACTTCATATATATGCTGGAACTCTGATATTTTTGTAATTAATTTTCGTTCTCACTCTCCTGAACTCTTTTTGTGTGTGTGTGTGTGTGTGTGTGTGGTGTGAATAAAAATAGGGACAGAGATATCTGAAGGGTCGCCGATATGCTTGCCTTGGTTCTTCCCGATGGACATTAAGAAATGTAATAAAAACAAGTGCCAAGTTGAATGCCAAAAGCGCCAATCTCTTGGTGGCTATTGTGAGGACAAGAATGGTTGCTGTTGCTTGAAGAAGGGTGAAACATGAATAATATGAGAACTGTATATATCCGTGAATCAAAACAATATATACACAATTATTTCAAGAGATCTCGTGCTTATGTTTTGATTTGAATATAAAAGGGGTGTAAACTATAGTTAATTTCTTACAACCGAGTTCTTAACTCTTCATTTTCATTAACATGGAGGTGCTTATCCCTTGACCTCAACTCTTATATACAAGCACATATACAATTTAAGCTTATAGGAAGAAAAACACACATATATGTATAGGGCGACTATCAAATATAAACTAATATTTGAAGTATAAACTAAAAACCATCATGAGTTTTTGGTTGAAAGATTTTAAATGGTTAAGATTTCATTGACATAAAATATAAATATTGTAAAATTTGATATTTTTAATTGTAGTTTCGCACATGACATTTTTGTCCTTTACCTAATTCTAAGAATTTCTTCGCCCTCACACGATCCCCCTCCAACTTTTCCTCCCAATACGTTGCTCTCATTCTCAATCCTTCCTTCCATCTTTTCCATCATGCCTCTCCTCTAGCTCTGAAGCGGTGTACTCTATACTGTTCAAGAAAAGGTTCTCGGAGATGAGAGTGAGGCAGTAACTTAACGTTTTCCTCAACATCAACAAGCGGGTCTACAAAGTGGGAGGTCCATTCGGTCGACGTTGAAAGTTTCAATACCGACCGAATAATATTTAGTCGATATTGAAACATAAAGAGTGTGCTATGCTGGTCTTAGGGTGGTACTACAACTGTTAGATGAGGAAAAGTAAAGAGTACCTCCTACAGTTAGATAGGTCTTAGGGTGGTATATACTGTACCCATGAAAATATAAAGAAGAGACAAAGAAGTTCAATTATAGTCATTGTAGGTCTTCCGGAACCCAAAAATCTTCCAAGTAAGCTATGAGATGATACCTTGAAGAACTCATAAACATGGTACTCTGAAACTGAATGATTCATTGAGTAGCGATCAGCAATAAACCTGTTCAAAGCTGATACGAAGTTTCCCAGAACTGCTTTAACAACAAAGCAGCAAATAAACATTAGAAATGGGAAAAACAAACATGAACACAAATAGCTAGGACGCTAGCAGTGATCTCGTTCTTATATCAATACTAGAATCCATGACAAAAGCAACACCAGCAGAACAAAAACAGCCTCCCTGCAGGAGCATCTGCGAGATTAACTTTCGATCAATGAACCGACATTAAACCATCTACTCTTGTATCCATGTCTTTCAACAGCAATGTCACATACATCGATCTATTCCTTAAATCAATACTACATGAGCTCATTGACTAAATGCAGCCTAATAGACCTTTTCAACAGGCTACTTGCCTACTAATTGACCAGGTGAAATTCGAACACTCCCGAAAACCCAATTGCATCTTTTGATTAATCAGCAGATTTCCACTGATCCCACATGTATTAAACTAAAAACCACATCAAAAGTAGTTAACTTGACTACTACAAATTAATAATCTAATACAGAAGAATGAAACCCACAACCCAAAACAGGTAAGAACATAAAAAATGAACAAAAACTCTTACCCTCGTCCACATCAACAGCTATAACAACTTTCTCAGGCAGAGGCTGGTCCGGGAACCCAGCCAAGCTTCCACTACGCCGACCACCACTCATCAATTTAGCAGCCCCATCGTCACCGATCCCAGTATTGAAATCCCGGAGCAGCTGCGGATGCCGGGCAAATGCGCGGGCCTTCATCGGCCACGCGCCGCCGCCATCGTTCCGCTTTTGAGGGTCAAAGCAGCTCCTTAAATGGGTGGGCCATCCTCGACCAATCCCATAGGCTGGGAAGTGGCTGCGGTGGATGGACGGCGGAGGCGGCGGGCAGTGTAAGCTCGTGCAGAATGGATCGCGACGGAGCAAACAACCCATGTAGAAGCGCACGCTGCTTTGCTGCCTCCGGAACATAACGGATCCTCACATTCCACTCGACGCCACAAAAGCACGATTTTTATCGGAATCAACCGCGAATATTGGGCAAAACCCAGAAAGAGCAGCAGAACCAAATCCCAGAACACAAGAACAAGAACAAGAACGAGACTTGGATCCCAGGTAAAAACAAGTGACAAATGAATGATGGCGCAAGGGACAGGGATCCTGTGAGAATATTCAAGAATGTGAGGATACGGGCAAGAGGAAAAGTCGGTAACCCGTATATATCGTAAGTAACCTATCGTATCTAACCCGTAGATGGTTTAAGTCTATGTTTGGTACTCAAAAGATTTTTCACTAAGTGATATTATGTATAAGGTTGTGATCTTATGTGAGATTCTGAATCTTATTTGAGGTATTCTTTTTTAAAAGAGAAATGAGGAATTGCAGTATTGGTGTACGTCAAACCTTACTAGCAGGGTTAAAAAGTCATGAGAACAGAAAAAGTCCGAGTGTCCTGTAGGATACTTGCCGCTCATAAACCCATATAAATAGTCTAGTTTACATCCTAGACAAAAATATAGATCCCTACGTTCTACCATGTGCTGGAAATTGAAATAATCGAAGACAACCACATAAAAACATAATCCAAAACATTACTTAATCCAAATAGCGAAACGGAAACAGTAAAAATAAATTGGGTCCTCTGGTGTAATCTTGTGCCTCCAAGAGAAGATCTTCAGTCTCGGTCCCGGGTCATAAGGGGTAGGTCACCATCCATCTACCCCAAGGAGTCCAAGCAACCTCATGGAGCCTAGCGGGGCTGTTTAGCAGCCCTCGCCAAATCTGAATCGTCCTCAGTCTTCTCTTCATCCCTGAGTTGGAAGCGTGCTTGCAACTGATCTGTTGCTCCCAAGGCCCTCTTGAACTTGAGCTGGGATGTTCGACTGTAAACCTGACGTGACTTGGCCCTGGTTATGGTCTTCTGCATCTTCACCCGCTTGGGGCCTAAACCTCCCCCCAACTCTCGAGGCTCCTTTTACTCCCCCCCCCCTCCCGAGCAAC
>JAYMTN010001688.1:0-12363 GCA_036897425.1 Erodium trifolium
AAAACAAAAACAAAATAGTTCACTGATAGTATTTGCAAAACGCACATAGTTCACCGCAAGTTTTTGCAATCATCCCTAATTATATTTGTGTGATACCTTAGGGACAGGTTGCTCTTTGGGCTTTCCTAGAGGAACAACTATACCATCCTCAAGTGCCTCGGATTCTGAGAGATCCGGAGCAGTTGTACCAACTCCTTTTGTACTACATTTTTAGGATAAAAGGTGAAACTATATCAGTGTCAAATAAATCATCTGTGTATATGTATATGATCGAGATTTTAAAGTATGGGTGTTGTGAAATTGATAGCAAGGAAAGCAACATGTTGATTACTTGGTTGAAAGACTAGCAATGGCATGATAGTGTTTAATCATGACAGAGGATCAAACCTTAGCTTCCCATCTGACAACTTGTCGGCATCATATTTTGCAGTCAGAAGCTCAGCCATGTCACCCAGAGCCACCTAAAATGTTTACAGTTAAAAAGTTAAGTAGAATATTTATACATTAGACAAGTAGAACAAAACTTGTAATTTGTTTGTGTATGCAATTTAATACACTCGAATAACTAATCGATTTTTCATTGAACTAATGGAGTGTAGTTCAATGAAAATATTTGCTACAGGAGAGAAAATAACCTCACACAAAAGCAGAACCCCAGACGTAGCAGCGCGATTAGTATAGCAATAGTTTGCACTCTTGGAGAACATATCGGCAAAGTAAACTCCCTTTCCAAACATGTAACCTGTTACGGGTGCTTCAGGTGGAGCAATGCGCAAACCTGGTTGTTTTATGGTACAAGTTTATCAGATGATATGCATATGATAATTATAATATAGGGAGGGGGACAATCTACTGTAACCCATTCTTAAATGTAAATGTAAACTCATCTGGGCCATTATAGCAAGTGGATCCAACGACCCATGTTTTTATGGAGGTTTAATAATAAAAATAATTCAAAGTTCTGCATATTTACAATAATGTCATTATTTTTTTAAAAAAAAACTGGACCATCTACTATACTTCAATGGCTCGTGTGGGTTTACAATTTACATTTTAAGATTGGGTTTACAGTTGATTGGATGCCTGATAATATATGCTACTGAACATAAAGCGAAGTTGAGGAATAACCTTGAGATAAAATACCAGCCCAGTTTGTGAGCCGCGAACCATGCCACAGAAGCATTCTATTTTTAGTAGCAGAGAACTGTTCACAAGAGCACAAAGACTTATATAATGCATATGACACTAGGACAGAACATGGCATTCTGAAGTCGAGTAAAATAATTTCTGAAAAGTAAAACACCCACATCATTTTATGCATAAAATCACCCATATAGATTACGTTGTAAGCAATATCACCTTTTTGTAGCGTTCTGCTTCACCCTCTTTAGATACCCTGAATATTTGACCAATATCAACAGAGTAATTTGAATGTGTTTTTGCATGGGTATTGTGCATGTACTTTGCGATCTGTTCATGTACAAAAAGAGAATTTTTGCATCAATATAACAAAACAATAAGACCAATATTGGGAATTATGGCGCCTCAAACACATCTAATAAATACCATGTGAAATTCCTTGGAATCGGATTCAAGAGGTGTCAAATCACAATGAAGGCGTTTGTATTGAGAATACAAGGGGTCACCCTACAGTAAACAACAGATAGTCAATTAGGAATCTGGTTTGAGTATTGCATTTCCCTGGAAACATTAGGATGACCAAAGAGGACACGGCCATTTATTGTGAGAAATAACAGTAAAGCAATACCTGCATCTCAGTATCTTCCTTTAACAACTTCGTTGCAAGTTCAATTTCACCCAGGGCCTCAACCTTTGACAAAGACAACAAACTAAGACATATAGAAGCAACACATACAGTTTTGCAAATATCACTGTAAGGTTGTAAAGTTCGAGAATGAACACATAATTGTGCTAAAGTTCTTGGAGACCAAGCTCATAAGTAAGCAACAACTACATCAATGAAGAGAATCAATTACCATTTCCAACTTTCTTTTCAACTTCTGAGGGGTGTCAATAACAAACCCTTCTGCAAGTATTTGTATTTCTGTATTAATTAGATGGCAGAGCAAAAAAAATAGATAACATAAATATGTACAATCATCTATACTTTCTAGTATGAGGTTCAACTGGAGGAAGAAAAGAGAAAACTTACTCATCTTTTTGAAGCCAAAGTCATGTGGAATAACAGTATAGAATTCTCTGCAATAAAAGTCCTCAATCAAAAATAGCTGAATCCAACTTCTGAACCTTTATACACTACACAGTGAATAAAGGTACAAAGCATAACACACACGATTAAACTTCATAGCAGAACGTCGTTGAATGTGTTTATTAATGAAAAGAGAGCAAGCTTAGTATAAAAAAATATTTCTTACCCGCTTAATTGCTCAAGAGTTTTATGATCTGACTGATCAATTACATCCGCAATCCTCTTCAAAACATCATAACCCTACATACACTCAAAGAAGTTAATTAATTCATCATTACAACATAGAGCAGTGGATAAAGATTAATTCTGAAGCACGGGAAATAGAAGTGACAAGTAACAAAATTTCAAGTATCTAATTATAGCTGAATTAAATGAGGGTACCACTTCAAAAGTATGCTAGTAAAAAGCAGCTGAAGTTAAAACAAAGAGATTACCACTTCATACATTATAAACTGTAGCACCAACACAGAACATTCATGTATATTATAGTTCATTAGCATAATCATAAATTGAGATGTTTGGCTTTGAAATTTAAAGACCAAAAATAAACAATAGTTGACTGCTCCCAAAATTCAGCATTAATAGAAAACTGCCACTTGTGTGCAAGGTCTGATAAGGGAGAATTCCAAATATAAATTCCATGCACAATTCGAAATTTTACCTTCAAAATTGTTGTTTTGCTTAGCTTGCCGAGTGGCAACTTATCGGCATTGTATCCTGAAAATCATAGACGAAACAGATATCCACATTGAGAACTGGTAAATGCAATGTATTCCAAGTAACTTTCTGATGTAACAAACATATTTTAGGATCACTTCTAATTGAAGTCCCATACTTAGTAAAATATTAAAGAAGGACATGCTAACCTATTTCCATCATTTGCTGCTTCATCATGCTGACATTGCAAATAAGAGAGATAAACTTTGCAATACGAGTCTCAAGTTGGGTTTCCCGAGGTTGAATTGCTATGGAAGACTCGGGCGTTTGTTTGACCTGGTAATATTTGTTTAAGTTGAAGCATCAACAAATATCATAATGTTAAAAAAAAACAGTGTCGGGTGAATGTTGAAACCTTCCCAGGGAATTGGAAAATCAAGACTCAATTCCTATAAGCTATGGCAAGGCATTTCACCTTTTTGTTTCCATTTCTAGTTCATAACCCTAATTTTTTATTTGTTACACGATTTTTCATTTCACTACAAGCAACCCTATAGACATTGCATAAACAACTTACATTTGATTCCCCTTCCTTTTCACTGTAGTCCATTTCCAGCCAAGCATAGCACTTCGGATAACTAACAAACGATTTTCGATCTGACCAACTGTTCTTAGTCTTAGCATAGAACTTCAGTTCAAACTCCTGCAAGGCACCATCTCGCGATGTGAAGGGGCCATGCAACTTGTCTTGACCCTTGATGCCAACTCTGCCCCATCTATTGTAAACCATGAATGCACTCCCATCATCAGATTCTGAAATAGTTGAGGAACAGGAAATGAGTAACAATCGTCTTATTTTTCTGTTAAAATACTAGAACCAGCAATGCAGAAAACTTAATAAGATATAGTCAGTAACAGCTCTTGTATGTTCAACCAATAAAAATTAGCTGAGCTAACCAGAGTCCATAAACCAGTCTCTTCAAAATCATTAACATAGAAAACTCAAGTATACAAGCTTAGCAGGGTGATTACTGATTACCATATATATAGACAAAGTAGAGAAATCACCTAATAGTTGAATCACATAGAATTTGTTGTTATTATCCCCCACATTTGTCTGGTTCAACATGGCATCATAGATGTCATCACCCTGCAAGTGAAAAAATGATAGGAAAAGGGAAATAGATCAATGTAAAGCAAGGAGGGGGCTGATATTACTCGACAAGTTCTATAGATATCAAATCCGTCCCACTTGGCATTGTCACAATGTACAAACATATGACAGCAAATACTATAGAAAGACTTGCCTGTTGCAAAACATGGTAATGTGCTTTTATGTGATCGGGAAGCCACTGGTCCAATACAGCAGCACCCTTTTTGGTTGCAATGACATGCTTTTCCTTCTTCTCATCTTCCACCTCTTCTTTGGCTTTCACACAAATACCACAAAATTTAAATTGCTAATTTCATTTAAACTACATTTTTTGCAACAACAAAATTAGTGAAGCATTAGAGGTTAATAACATTTGTTTTGTTATAGTCCCATGAATTCAATTCTGAGCTATACTGAACCACATAAGTCTACACAATTCATAATCTTCATTCTTCTGATTCTTATTTGCATTCATCAACCAAACTTACACTTAAAATGAACTTAAATGTTCCAATACCTTCAACAATGTCACCTTCCTTCTTCTCCAAATCATTGCAGAGTCTTTCCAGCAGCACCTTCTTGGACCCAGCAGCGGAAATTCCTCGAAGAGTGGCTTGCTCGCGCAATTTCTGAACACCCATTTCGTGAAATTTCTCAACCGCCATGACTTTCTCAGGCCCGCCCAAATCTCCGTCTTCCGAGCCCCTTCCTCGCTTCCTTCCAGCCGCCGCGCCATCGCTAGCAACCTCCGGTTGCTCCGCTTCTCCCCGAATAGCCGCTTCCAACCTCCGAACCTGTGAGCAACTCGCAATCAACACACAGCGATTCCACAAATGGAAGAAACGAAAACAAACAGTTTCTAGCGGGGTGAAGCTCGTACCAGCGTAGGTTTGAGTCCGGTGGTGCTAAGCCCTCGCTGAGCGAGCTCGGTTCGGAGCTCGTCGACTCTGAGCTTGCTCGCCATTTCTGCGGAAGAGAGAAGGAGAGCGAGAGACAGCTTATAGAGGAGGGAGAGGGAGTATCAAAACGACGACGTATCTCAAGTGTACGAGGCACGACATTTGGCGCGGGTTTGTTTTTCTTTTTGGAGAGGGCCTTCTACGACGTCGTTTGGACCCCACTTGTGTCCTCTATAATCAAAAACCCAAAAGCCCTCTCACTAACCTCTGCAGAAAAAACGCACCGTCACCAACCACCAGCTCCGGCGGCCCTCCGCCACCGCACGGAACCTCTCCGTTGAAGTCACTAAACTCCGGTGATCTGATCTCGATAAATATTAAGCTTCTCTCCTCCGCGGAGAGCGATAGATCTCCGCGAATCTCAGCTCTGAAGAGAATCGTTTCACAGGTACATTTCCAATTTCTCTTCCCGGCCGTCCTTGTAGATTTAGGGTTTCCGATTTCTGATACTGAGTTTACCGAAATATGATGGTTTGGTTCGTGGTTGTTGAGGGTAGCGACATGGATGATCAGGAGGCGCCTCAGGTGCAGTCGCCGGCGGCTCCGGGAGATAACATGGTTGCATGGGTGTCGGCGCTTGAAGGAGCTTTGCTTCCGTGCTTGCCGGCGAGGGAGCTTCAAGCGATTAACCGTTCCCTACACCCTGCTCATCAGAGTTAGTGACTAAATCATTAGTTTTTTGGGTTAATTGCTAAAAATTTGCGAAAAACTACATTATGTATTGTCAACGTCTCTAATTTTGACGGAATATTCCAAATTTTGTAAGTAAACGACCGTGGTCAAAAGATAGTGTAGTTTAAAAGTGTGGACAATACATAATGTAGTTTTTAGCAATTAACCCTAATTTTTTTTATCAACAAACATTGCTTGTGAATTGAAATGCTTTATCTATATATGTTCATAAGATCAACTGTAAAGGCCAGCTTTGTTCATGAGCATTGTCCATTGTGGTGGTCTTCAACCCATAATTGCAATGCCAAATGCATCAGTTGCTGTGATCTAAAAAGCTTAGATTTTGTAGGATGGTTTTCAAATGTCATTGTTGAATATGTGATGGGTGCATTTGAGAAAGTGCATCTATGTTTCGGGACTCTTCATTGAATATATAGTTATGGAGTAAGGTTGATTCGCGAAAAATGTTGAGAAGATTTGTGTATGGAGACCAATTCACATGATGTGTTTGGGGTGGTAAAACTTTGTAGGTAGTGGAAGTTTTGTCGGTATCTTTCTTTGAGTAGCTGAAATTGCTTTTGTTAATGGTGGCTGGGAACGAGGAAGAGTGTGTTTCTTCTAGGCTGGGTTTGGTATGATATTCATTTTGGTGGTAGCAAAGCTAAGTTTTGTTTATCTGAACATGATCGCCATTGTAGCAGAGCTTGTCTTGGTTAGAGATTACTGTAAATGCTTGATGGTAATCAATGTGTCTGAGGAACCATATAGTTATTAGAAGTCCTAAAACGCCTTGAGGTACTTAGAATCTTGTTGTTGGGCTGAAGGTCAAATCATGGTTATCTACAAGACATGCTCACTTGGGTTGGCCTGGTGGTCAGAGAGCTCTCTCACCTCCTTAAGGTCAGAGGTCCGAACTCCAGTAGGTACATATGCTAGGCAGCAGGTGTAGGAGGAGGTTATATTAGGAATTAGACTAGGGTAGAGTAGGATTTCCCCGCTTGCTCACTGATAAAAAAATGGTTATCTACAATGGCATGTATTCAATCATTGGTCTGTATCTCGTCTTTGTATGTTTGGGAAGTGTTTTACGTGTTTTTAATGCAAGGTCTTCCTGTGATCCAAATAGTTGATGTAGAGAGGCACGCCAGAGAGTTTATGGAAGCTGCCAAGAAACTTCAAATGTATTTTATCGGCTTGCAGCGCCAGGATCCGCCAACCAAAGCTGAAACGCTAAAGAAGGTAACTAATTCAAAGATAGTCTTGCCATAGAAAGCTGAATCCATGTCTTGTCCTCCAATGATATATCGACTTGCTTCCAAACAGGAAATTGCAGCCATGGAAGAAGAGCTCAAGGAAAAAAATGGTATGATCGAGAAGCAGGAAAAAGTGATTCAGGTGTGGATGAAGGATTTGAAGGATCAATTGGACAAACACAATACTGAGTTGGAGAGGGTCTAGTCAGTATGAAACATTTTGCTTCTCGTTAAAACAATTTCACTGTATTTAGTATTTACCGTCTTGCTCCCTTTCAGGGAAATGTAGTTATGTTGCTGTAGATTTCTTTCCTTCTTCATTCTGGAGAAGCATTTTGGTGCAATGCTGCAAGCATTTAAGAAGTGGTAGTTTGAGTTAAATTGCTGTTGTACATTCATACGTGTTTAGTAAGTTTGATTGCCAATTCCGTTATGTTTTCCGTCATTTTGGACGGAAAAGATGGTTTTTGACAATTTGACTTTCGTAACTGTGTATTATGGACGATAAGAAAGTCAATAGTCATTTTCTGTACTGGAAAGTCGAATCATAGTTATTTCCTGGTGTTATCCCTTCATACATTGCACATGAAGCTTTGCGCAAGATATGAACTTCCTGAATGGCAATTTCATTCTAAATTAGTTTAAATAACTTATGAATCTCAGAGTATTTGTGATTAGATAAAAGGTATAATTGCAAAAAAAAATGCCATGAGGTATTTATTTTCTTGCAACTTGTAACCTTCTTATTTAATAAGTGAAAAAAAAAGTACCTTCAACTTGTCTTTTTGTTGCAATATATATGAAATGATAATTTAACCTTTACAATTTAAATTAAAAAATAGTGAGTAAATTACAAAAATTACCAATTTTCATATCCCGTACTTTTTGTGACGAGAGAGAAATTTGAGGGGTATGAAAATTTAGATTTTTAAGTTCTTTAATTATTATTTTTAAAATTTTAATTTTCAAGGGTAAAATCACAATATTGAAACAAATTTATATGAAATGCAATAAAATACAAGTTCAAGAGATTTTCTTTGTGATTATCAAAGAAAAGGGCTTCTAGTTACTAAGAGTAAATACCTCGGGTATTTTTTTTTTTGCAAATATACAGCTTTACACAAGATAGGAGCTTCTAAATGGCAATTTCAAGTACTTTTTTTTTTTTTGTAATTATCAAAGACTGGCTGTAAGTTATTAAATTTAAAAGTGAATACCTGATATTTTTTTTGCAAATATCCCTTTTTCTAATAAAAAATCATATGAAGCTATGAATGCTTTGCGCAAGGTAGGAACTTCCTGAATGGCAATGTCATTATAAATTAGTCATAAATAACTTATGAATCTCAAACTATTTGTGATTACATAAAATGGTAGGAAAATAGAAATCAAATTACAAGTCGATAAACTGATACGCAGTGTCTCTGAAGGATCCTACGCTAATGTTTCCTGAAACTCGAAAGTGCAGAGACGACTATTTCTTTGCATAGGTAATCAACATAGGGTTCTGCTGAGTAATCTTGAAGCTTTGGAGGCCCTGCATTGCAACTGTTGATTGCATCTCATTTTCATACTCTACAAAGGCAATGCCGGGCTTTGCTTCCACCATTCTCACCTCCTTGAAACCAGGGTATTGGCAGAAGAGCATTTGCAGCATCATTGGGGTTGTCTCGTGGGGAAGATTCTGAACAAACAATATGTTGTTTGGTAGAGCAACCTCGGGGACATTCGATTTTGGATAGGGTACTTGTGATAGCTGCAGCAATTTGGAGACCGTGCAAAATGGTGAGGATGAGTTACTACAATTAAAGAACAGCATAAAAAGAAGGGGTAATTGCAAAAAAGTACCCCGTGTATTCACCTTTTGCAACTTTGTAGCCCTCTTTTTTGGAAATTGCAAAAAAAACACCATGAACTTGTCTTTTTGTAGTAATTTGTATAAAAATGATGATTTTACCCCTACAATCTAGATTTTAAAAACAAAAAATCTAAACTTTCTTCCTCTTTGTATTGTATAAAGAGAAAAAATTTAAGGGATACATTATTTGGATTTTTGTTCTTCAATTATTATTTTAAAAATCTAAATTTGCAAGGGTAAAATCGTCAATTTGAAACAAAATTATACAAAGTGCTACAGATAGACAAGTTCATGGCACTTTTTTGCAATTATCAAAAAAGAGGGCGACAAGTTGCAAAAAGTGAATACCCCAGATACTTTTTTGCCAACAAAGCATTAACATTTACGTATAAAGAATAAACTCAGTTGAGAGAACTGAATGATTGATTCTTATGTTTGAATTATCAACATGGTATAGAGAAAAATATCATTTTAGAGGGTAATTATCTCATGGATCCATCATTAAAATCACTGTTATCTTCATATTTCTATGAAGGGCAATTTCTATTAAAATCAGACTATTTCAACTCTAAGCCAAATTGGGTTCCTCTGGTTTGCTAGAGTAATGTCTGTTAGATCCTATAAGAGTCGCCCACATCAAAGCACACACATGTAGACACAGATATAGACAAAGTTGAATTCGAAACTAAATCTGACAGGCAGTAGATAGAATGGTCGTGGGAAAAAAAAAAGGAAGATGCTTACAGGAGGAACTGCACCATAGGCACCAGCAAAAGCAGGATTGCCCCCAGCACCAGCTTGATGGGCATCATGTTGCTCTCTTCTTTTTTTCCCTGGAACATGAGTTACAGATTTGAGTCTCTATTATCAAACAAACCACACATATGAAAATGAAATCAAGATTACATATCATAATCAGACCACAGAGTAACCCTCAAGTCTTATCAATATATTTCCTTTAAGTTTAGATTGTTAGCTTAGCACGTACAAGCGTAATTAAGATATAAGTTCACGGGGGAGATAAATATTACTAACATCACATACATGAAGCATGCAAAGCTGAAACAAGTTTATGCCTGTGATTGAGTCTGTTTATACAGGCCATGAGAGTTTCACTTTTTTAGTAGAGGTGAAAAGTATATAGAAATTGACTTACCCTTGTCGTCATGCTTCTTTCGTTTTTCACGCGGAACAAATGTACCGTCAGCCTTTGCTACAACATCTGATTTTGTCTTTGCATATTGTATTCTCTGCAGTGATCACAAAATATTCAACTTTTCATTAAACGACAAAAACTTGAATGCAGACTTGCCTAACAATACATATTGATCCCTCTTTTAAAAGGCATACGATACAGTTCTGGTGAAAACAGATATAAACCGATATCGAAACGCTTAATATTAATGTAGCATGAAGAGGAGGCATAACTCCTTTTCTTCTGGACATCAAACTCTTAACAGCAAACACATACGCAGAAAACTAGATTATCCCTACTAATCATCTAACATATCAGAGCTTTGAATCATGATTAAATATCAACAAATGGTCTCTATCATTGCCAGCTAAAACAAATGTTACATTTGCTCGCTATGGCATGAAAATCTCAAGTTTCAAGTTGTAAATACAATAACTAATTTCTTCCCATTTTTTAATGATTCCACGACTACTAGCCCAACTATGGCAAAAGGGTTGCATCCCGTAAACCCAATCCAGATATCAAACTATAACGCGAAACCCATCAAGGAGTAGCCAATCCAATCATCTACGAATCAGCTAAACAACAAAGCTATCAAGTTTCAAATTGTAAATACAATAACTAATTTCTTCCAACTTTTTAATGATTCCAGGACTCCCAATCCAGATATCAAACTATAGCGTGAAACCCATCAACGAGTAGCCAATCCAATTATCTACAAATCAGCTAAACAACAAAACTAATCTCAACATTGATAATCAAGCTAATATGAACTAGTTAGCTTATCAGTTAGATATAGCAAATGTATAGATGAACGAATAAGAAACTGTACCATGGGCTTGTCATAGAATGGAAAGCCCTGCATTTGCCTGAGCGCATTGGTGGCGGAGGAGACATCTTCGAAAACAACCCAAGCTTGGCCTTTGTGCTTCAAGGTCTTGAATGCCAACACCTCAAGTATCTTCCCGAACTGCGAGAACACAGCCTGCAATGACTTCTTCAATTCTGCATCACATTACAGTACAATTCCATCAAAATCGAAACCTAGAGCTGTGCGATTGAGAAACAATCAATTCATGCGATTCGAGTACCGTCGAGCTTGATTTTCTCGTTGAGGTTGTTGATGTAGATAGTCTTGTTGGGAGGGGTATCACCGGAGGCGGCGGCGGCGGCGACGTTTACCTCTGCCATCTCGGCCTTTCCTCTCTGGCTCGGTCACTCTTGCTGAACCTTCTGGAGCTCCTGACGGGGACGATGATGGATCAGACACTTCAGTGAGCTTCGAATGTCCGATTTGGTGCGCTCGACAGGATTTAAGGGTTCAATTTTGGGCTTCGTTGTTAGGTGGGCCTTGATGAATGGGCCAAGTAGACCCATTAATGTGGAGAGTAATTACATACTATTGTCCATCTAGAGCATCACATTTATAACATTATTACTAATTCTATAACATAAAAATATTAGAAGGGAGAGAAGCTGCATTACATAAATGTTAAAGAGAAAGAAAATGGGGTTTTGGTAATATTATAGTTTACTCGTTTTCGAATAATGTTAATGTACACTCAAAAATCCGTAGTCACGTCGCTCACTAAATTTTATCAACGTTAACTAATTATGTTCTATTTAAGGAGGACAAAAGTTGGCCTCGATGCTACCGATTGGTGAACTAGCACCAATTTCAAGTCGTCGGTCAACATGGTGAAATCTCGGAGGGCAAAGGTAACATACAACTAACAACCAAATATTTGTCCCTTATATATAAACATTATCGATTATGAACCAAGGTTCAAATAAAAACGATATTTTTATTTAGGTTATTAAATTAAGTGAATCTAAAAATTCATATCTTTAAGAGGTTTTTTTTGAAAACCATCCATGTTATTAATAAAAAATTAAATTCTGAAACATCTATTAAACTTGATGTATTAATCTACCTCCAATTGTATTCTCACTTTAACTTGGTCTGAAAAATGAGCCACTTTAAGGGCCTTGACAATATGGGCCTATTTTGGGTCATAACATTGTGGGCCAATTCGTGAGTTCGGCCATGACTACCCTCAGCCCAGTCTCAACCAAGAGATAGTTTGTTCCTATGAACGGACGGCTGTGATTGACTCGATTGTGTCCAAGTTCATGGTAAATGAACAGGGTGCACCGAAAACACTGGACCTCAGCTGTAGGTGAACAAACCCGAGACCCACATCTCCACCTACAAAACCGAAGCTCAGTTGCAAAACCCTAGTCTCTTCGCGTACCAGAGCAGGAAGAAGAACTCGCCGCCGTGTGTATCGCCGCCACCACAAGCAGCCATGGTATCGTCCTCTCCGAACCACCGTAGCTCCGTTTACGTTTCTGTGCTGTCCGTGTCGTGGCCTCACGAGCTTGA
>JAYMTN010001689.1:0-12356 GCA_036897425.1 Erodium trifolium
ATATATACTTAGTTGGTTTCAGCCCTCCATGAGGGACCTTGTCCTTTTACATCAGTGGCTATATCGTCTTGTCCGACCATAATACCCATTGTTTAGGGTACAAATCCAAGTGCGCCGTGGGTATGCTATCAGTGGGGATTTATTGTTTCAGGGGGAGCCCCCTCCCCCCGATCTGCATTGGTCATAGCTGTAAGACTGTACTATTCATCCAAGCATACTCAAGGAGCCAAGGGGCCTTCATATGGGGGTCACAATAAATTAAGACTCCTCATAGTTCATCCTTGTTCTCCAGCATCGCGACTAGGCTATTTGCCACCACTAACCCTCCATGAGAAGTATCGGCATCTACCCAACTCGTTATCCCGTACGACACGCCACTGCTTCCATTCCAAAGGATATCATCCTAGGGGTTGGGGGTAGTTACCGTAGGGGACCCCAAGGGAAAGGTTCTAGGAGACTCCGACGTCCAGTTCATCTCCATCTTCCTGATGAGGATGATGTAGCGTGAGTCTCGGTAAGAGGCGTGGTTCAGGAGGAGGGAGGGGTGATGGCAGTAGCGGCGGGTGAGGTGCTGGGAATATCAGCGGTGGGCGGGGCTTGACGATATGCTCCCTGAAGAGCTTCATCTCTCTCCATATTATGTTTTCCATGGCATTATAGTGGTTGGTGCGGTGGTGATGGGTGCAATAAGGAGGTGCAGACGGGGCATCGACAATGGAAGCGAAGGAGGTCAGAGACGATGGCACTATGTAAAGAATGCACCGCGGTGCACGATTGAGAGTTGCCCTAAGCCCGAATTTTTTACCTATGTCCTTAGATATCTAAAGTATGAAGCTTATTCGTATCTTTGTCAAATTTACATGGTTCACAATATATTGGAAATGTTTAAATATAAACACTTATTCTTATGTATTGATCAAAACATAAAGTACAACAAATGTACATTCGGTCGAGATTGAACTCTACACTTTTCTTATAAAAAGTTAAGCTTTAATTAGTACGGATATTATTATCTTATTTATTCTCATCTACTGCTTTGAACCCATCACATCTATTTTTACAAATATCGTTGAATGTTGATGATATTTTCATATTTATCGTCTTTAAATATTCACTTTTAATCAAGACATTTTCGTGATTTTCAAAAATCGCGTGTAACAAAATTTTAACAATTTCTTTTCAATAGTAAGGTGTTATGTCTGGTGGTTCATGTTATAGCGATACCTTCCTCTTCACCAAAGGGGCTCCACCGCATGGCAAGACTACCGTAACCATGTGCCGCTCAAGCTTCCACATCAATGAAGATGGGTTCGGCAGGAATAGTGTGAGGGCGTTCAGCTGTCGATCGGGAATGGTTCGAAGCTTTCCTTTGATCGGCAGTTGGACATTGTCCTCGAAGAGAAGAAGCCACGAACTTCACTCGGGTTCTTATTATTTCTGGTTACAGCCGACATCGACTAGTACCAAGTTGCCTATGCAAAGTGGTGGCGGTGGCGGTCCAACTTTGGGTGACGACGGTACGGCGTCCTTGGGGCTCAAGCGAGAGGACCCTGTCCACAGCGACCTCGGGCAGCGGAGCCCTCGTAGGTGCGACGACTACCCTCCCCGGATCGATTGGTGCAGGCCGATGGGAAGGCGCACCGGGGTTCCAAGGCTCGGATCTGGGTCTGCCAGGGCCCTTTTCCCCGAACCTCCATGGTCGGCGATTGGGCCTTGTTGTAGAAGATGAGGATCAAGGCTCCGACGAGGAGACGGGCGGCTGGAGCGACGAGCATTCCCCTACGGGGAGACAGAGCCCTAGGCATGAGTTCGATTGATGGAGGCGGGAGAAAAGACAAGAACCTAGGGTTATTGGATTTGGGCTTAGGCCGGTGAGGGTGGAACGGGGCGAGGGCCTTTTAGGTCGGGCTGGAGTCCCCGTGGGGCGGTATGTACCATGATTATTTGGGGCGACTGCTAAGGCCCATGTTGGAAGTGGGCTTGGGATGAGTAGAGGCTCGGTGGGTCATACAACGACGAGGGCATCAAGCACCATCGCCACGAGGAACTCGTGGTTCAGTGGGTGGTCGGTCGACAACATCGTCCCACTGGACGTAAGGTGCTAGTGGTTCCACCAAGTTTTGGTACGGTACTTTCCTACCATCTCGGAGGCCAGTAATCTCGCATTTTTTAGCTCTACTCTATCATTTCAGGGAGGACGACGCACGCTGGTAATCCGGGAGAGTCTTCAGTCTGCCACGACGCTACCCCGAAAATGGGCCGGCTCTACCTTAGCTCCCAGTTCGGATCCGCTGTATCTGTGTCATTTGACACTACCACATTGTTAGTCCTAAACGTTTCAGTGGAACGGTTCGATTAACTGAACAACTTTATGTTCAGTTTGGTCCCTTGATGTTAGGACAATTTATTCAATACTCTCTTTACTTTGTTTTGTTGTGTCGACTTTGAGTTGGACGTTTTTCTATTTAATATATTATCTCGTATTCCGTTCAAAACTAAATAAATATATTTTTTATCATAAAAAGGAAAAGAAAGAAGAGGCTGTAATAGTTTACGTATAATTTTGAAATTGGTGGACCTAACTTGGATTAATGTGTCCACCTATTACAATAATTAAACTTCATTGTTTTGTTTATGTTCATTAAATGACATTAGTTACATGTCTAGCAACCTGTACAAGCTTTAGGGGCGAGTTTATACGTGGTATTAACTATGAAAATGACCTGTTATTTTTTTCTTTTCAAAGTGAGGGAGTTTTCGATGTTAGTTTTCCGAAATTCATAGCTTCTGCGGAGAGACGTTTTGTATCGTCAATTTATCGTTTTGAATTGTCGGGTATCCTAATCTGAGGTGTCGTAGAACAATACACCATTTTATTGTTTTACACCGGATCCCAATTCCGCTGAAATGTTTGTTTTTTAATTAATCATGATAAATAAATAGATAAAGTTGTATTTCATAGTGTCATTTTGGTGAATAAGCTTACGATAATTCCAATATTTACCAAACAACTTCGCTCTCGTGATTTACGAACATTTAAGATTTAAGAGTTGAGCTTTGAACTTCACTCCAAAAAGCTGACACTGACCTCGCCAACAATCTGAAAAATTCTCACAGACCCATCAATAAATCGATTTCTGGGTATAAAATTCCGCGCTTCTCCGATCCATCCATCGCAGAAAAATGGAATCTTCGGAGCAGGAAGTCGTGCTCGTCACCGGCTGCTCGGAGGGCGGCATAGGCCACGCTCTCGCCGTCGAGTTCGCTTCCCGGCGATGCCTCGTCGTCGCCACCACAAGGTCTCGAGCTTCCATGGCCGATCTCGAGCACGATTCGAGGTTCCACCTCCAGGAGCTCGACGTCTCGTCGGATCAGAGCGTACAGAACGCACTGGCGGAGGTTCTCGAGAAGTACGGACGCGTTGACGTGTTGGTCAACAATGCCGGAGTTCAATGCGTCGGGCCTCTCTCCGAGGTCCCTCTCCGGGATCTGCAGAACACCTTCAATACCAATGTTTTCGGTGATTTCTCTCATGCCCTTTCTCTGATTTTTAGGGATTTGCTTGCCCTTTTTGTGAATTGGTGTTTTTGTTGGGGATGTTTGGGTTTGTTCATGGTGTTTGATTTCTTGTGCTGTAGGTCTTAACCCTGTTCATAGCAAAAACGACCCTTGTTTTGTTTGCACAATCAATTCATGTTAAGATTCATTATAATATCATTTGACAAAGTTATAATAGGCTTATGAGCTATCATGGATCTACCATGAATCTTATAAATGGAGTTATGTTGAGGTCTTAATTAGGTTTTCGATTCATTTACAATGTCAGTTGACGAAGTTATAGGCTTACGAATTATCATGGATCTTCCGCGAGTCTTATAAATGGAGTTGATAGAGAGAAAGGCGTGAGAATTATTGATGTTTTAATTAGGATTAGAAACTCAAGAACTAGTTAGATTTGGTGAATGAAAGTTTTACAAATCGCTTTAAGTTGCCATTAGTAAGAAAGTTTGATGTTTTAATTAGGATTAGAAACTCAAGAACGAGAGATTTGGTGAACGAAAGTTTTACAAATTGCTTTAAGTTGCCATTAGTAAGAAGGTTTGATGTTTTAATCAGGATTAGAAACTCAAGAACAAGAGCGATTTGGTGACCGAAAGTTGTACAAATCGCTCTAAGTTGCTTGCCATTAATAAGAAGGTTAGAAGAAATCTACTGGGATTGGATAAATTTTCCATGATCAACTTGACCCCTTTCTAGTTGAAATTAATGCAAATTATGATTTCCAACAGCCCTATGCTATGGAGTTTATGTACGAATCATCAATACTAGGCTTGCTTTTTGAAATTCGCTACGTGCTTTGAATTTCACTTTCTAACATGGTAAATGCTCTTGTCAACTTTCATGGGAAAGTACATTCTATGAGAATATTAACTTTCAGTTGCCTGATGAAAGTTAATATTTTGTTCGTTATTTTAATAGAAGACTGTGGACAATGCATATTGTATGTGAACAAAACTTTGTGTATGTTTTTTGTCCACTTTTAAACTCGGTGTAGTTTTTAGCATGTGGACAAAACTTTTTGTAGTTTTTAGCAAATAACCCAAAAAAATAAGTTGAGACCTAATACTAAACCAAGGATTGATGCCATGTTAAAGCCCAAGTCAAACCAAAAGCTTATGCCCCGGAATAAATATCTAGCGGTGACACGAGAGATATATGTTATGGGCATTACGGACCGTAACGGAGTGGGATAAACCCACAACAATGAAGAGGAGCCGCGCATATTTTACCGTATGTTGCAAACATTAATATACACAATAATAGTTCAATTTTTAGGTTTTAACAATTTTCTAATCCAATGAAGCTTCAACCACTGAAATGGTAGGGAGAGAATGAAGAGAACTTACATATCGAAGTTCTGGAAAAGAATTCGCAGTGTTCTTGCCTCCACACAAAATCCCTACCACAAGTTCTGATCCTTGGTCAATGTACTTGAAAAGTACTTTAATTTGTAATTAAGCACAAGCAAAGCACGAAACATAAACATGCCGAGCCCAGCAGAAGTTACCCGCAAGATCTCTAGAACAAGGATATGATGCCATAATGGCAGATCAAAGGCAGTAACTTTCACCAACATACTGAGAAAAACCTGCATCATGAAAGGTTCCAGATGAAAATTTCAATCAAACAGAAAAAAAAATGGACAGAAGTTTGAGGGATGTGACAAGATTCAAACATCAAGCGCATTTTCTATTGAGAGAATATGCCTCTCAAGTAGCTTACAATGTGAAGGGAAAACAAACAGTCTGGGAATAATATTAAAACAAAGAAGCATGCATATCTAACATCCACATATCTGTTTCTCAAATTCTGCAAATATAGGATAAAGAACTGAGGCAAAGGGGGCATATTTCAGTGGCTAATGATCAGTAAAATATACCACTCCTTTAATTTAATACATCTAACATGTGAGCTTCAATAGTATATGTTCCATGTTCGATTCCACGGTATAAGTATCAAAACTTCACCCAGAATGACATCAATGCACTTTCCATAGAGGTACTTGATTTTTTTTTAGTTCTTCATAGTTGTGACTTTTCATGGTCAGGATGAGAATTACAAACTAAACCTACCTCACATTCAGTGATAAGGGATGAGCTGTAAAGCCGGATAACGTGAGCAACTGATCGCAAAACTAAGCGACGAAAATAAGGTTCTCCTGCTTCTCCTTCAAGCTTGTATAACATTAAATCAAAAGTAAAATGAGCAAAAGCGTGTCTGTGATTATAATCTGCTTGTTCCTGGTGTAGCAGAAACAAACTCTTTGAATGATTTACAAATTACCTCAGTGTTGGTACGAAGTGAAGTCATAAGAAGTGAACAAATCTGGTGACGTAAAACCTGTTGTTTCCCCATAATCTTATCAATAATAGAGATTTAACCAGCATGGTTAAAAAAACCATAGGAAACAAAATTGTTACATTTTTCTAATACCTGCTCGTAAGCTGACAATGTTTTAAAAACAACCACATAATTGGACAGAATGAACCTGCAAGGCAAAGATATATTTCAAATTCAAGAAAAGACATGAGAAACCTCATATTTTGGTTCAGCAGAAGAAAGATTTGCTCATTTGCAAACGAAGAAAGCTACACCCTTCTCTTTTCAAATTCATAAAAATAAAACAATACAAAACACTATTTATATACACAACGAGTATAATATAGAAACCTATATCCAATTCTTTTGAGTAAAATGGTGCAGATTACATGACAGAAGATGTTATCATGCAAAATTGAGATTCAGGATTGTCATCACCTTAACTGATGCTATTCCTTCTTCCAAAGGTGTTTTTGCAAATACAACATGTGCATTGTGAAGTTGGAATTAAACCTATAGTTCTATTCTTTCTCTGTTTTTCTCCCCGTACCTTTTTCCTTCTCCTTATTGTTAGTTGTATGCCCTAGGTCAATCTGAATTATGTATGACATTATCATTTATTAATACAATGGCACTTCTATTATTATTTTATGAAATGTTAAGTGTGTGAATAATCGACTTTTTCTAAGATCATCACGTATGTGACTTGATAGTAAAACTCTTAGGCGTATAAAGAGTATTATTTATTTATCCCTAGTCTTAACGATATAGTAAGACTAGTATGATGTTGACCAATGATTATGTTTTGTTGGTCATGCATATGAGATATAAAGTCAAATCATAAATACTATTTGGCGAAATAGTATAGGATGACATGTGAGTATAGGAATTGTCATAAGTATTTCTCAGTACCATTAAATCCTTTAACCTTGTACTCATCATGGATTTCTATATAGATGTTTTTGCATCTTGACACAATTCAACATTGTCTTTAATAGGACAATAATAAAGATCGTCGTCGGGCGCAGAATATCTTTATGAGAAATGTAAGTAACTGATAAGGAATTTGTCCTTCATGTAAATATGAGAGAAATATCGTTGGCCCTCTTGATAAGTGAGATTGTGGAAATGCATGGACATTGTTAGGACCCAGACTACGGGATTGCGTTACAGGGCCGTAATACACGGATGAGTTGAAGTTCTGGCTCCGCGACGGCGAGCCTCTGTTCTTCGCTCTCGCAATCGTGACTGTAACAAGCTCGTTAGAGAGAGCTTACACCTCAATTAAACCTAACCTGACTAGTTTTCTCAACGTAACTTTTTTTTATTAATCTCTATTGGTTTATATAGCCAAAGAGGTTGTATGTAACAAAAATACCTAGAGTACAATTTACTCTACGTATCTAACTCACATTAGATATTAAAAAATACATAGAGTACAATACCTATAATAATTCATTAACTCGTTTTTCACTATTTAATATAATTTATATTAAGTAATTATCTGGAGAAGATAAAAATATATATATATTTGAATTTCAGATTTCAAATAAAAGTAAATCTGAAAATTATTTCAGTTATCACGTTCTCATATGTTGGTTAATTTCCTCTGAACTTCAGCTTCACATTTTGGAAAAGCTATCTAGCCATCAGAGAGGAAAGGAGGTGAAAAACGGGAGAGAAAAACTAGAGAGTGCTAGCACACATATTTTGGGAGCTACTTGTTGGAAAGGAATGAAAGAAACAGACTATTAGGGTAAAAGACAGAATTCTCACTCGAGGATGTCAAGTACTAATGTCCTTTGAAGAGAATTGACATGTAACCAAGTAGCCTGCAGATTAAATGTAAACACACCGTCCATCAGAGGGAATTGTCTCATTAAAATCATGTTAAGAGATATAGGTAACTATAAACATAAACAGTCCCCAACAATCCAAACCAGCTACAAAGTCAGACTTGGACAGGTTATGATAGTTCCAACTGAGAACATACAGATCCACCTGCAGCAAGAGCTATCAGGTCTTCCAGCAAACGCAACCCAAGTTTTCCATCTTTACTCAGGGTCTTCCTCATTGTCGCTGGTTGCCCAGGAACACAGTTTTCGTTCAATGAACTGCTCAGAGAACAAACAAACAAAAAAAACAAATTTATTGAACCAAGCAAGTAAGGAGGTCAATACAACAAAACCCCCAGACCGGTGCCAAAAATCAAATTCACATTAAATATTAAAAAATAAACAATGATGGGCAGAAGGTAACAGTACACAACACCAAATAGAGAAACATGATGTATAAAAAAAAGTCTAAATATGGTGTCAGAAAACTAAAAAAAAAGTAAATAGAAAACTATGTTCAAAAGACATTACTTACTCTATATGGTTAATACTGCGACTAACATCATCAGTTACCGAACTGGTTCTAGTCATGTGACCTCCACCAAAACCATATTTTCCCGCGGGAAGGGACTCAGCAGAAACCACATGATCAAAGATCAAGGCCACTGCTTGCCTGAAGGTAGCTGCAGCAGTACTGAAAGAGATTGCGTGAAAAACAGAATCCATGTGGAAAGAAAGCCAAAAATTCTACCGGCAATGACACCAATACAGGACATGATGGATGAAAACATCCTGATATTAGGAAGTGCAAGTAAAAAATTAAGCTTACTTTCGCACACTGTCAGGGGATCGGCTGTTTTCAAGAAGCTGAAGACAGATATCAAGAGCTTGTGCCATGTTGTCCTGAAATTAATGATACAACCAGGGTCTAATTGTTCAATATAATAGAAAAAGGTAGTAAAACAAAAACAAAAAAGCATACAAAAAATGCCTAATTTCCGAATGAAATGGAATGCGACAGAATATCTGCAATAGCTGTCCTGAATAGAAACATATCCCTCAAAAAAAAGTATTCCATTCTTACAGCACATGTTAGGGGAAAGTTCATAAATTGTAATCACAAGCAAATTAGATTATCGAGTTCTGCAAAATTATAGCATACTAAATAAATTATATACTGCTTGATGCCCCCAAAGGCTTTTTTAACTACAAGGATACTTTGAAATATATTTAAGCTATGGATTTTTGTCTTTAAAGCAACCAGCATAAGCCAAGCAGAATACATGCAGATCAATTCAGCATTACAATCTTGGGAACAACGTTGTAAGAATAAGCTTCTCAATTATGATTTCAAGCCGGTCATTCATGAGATATCATTTTATGGTCAATGAAATATGATAGTGTAGAGAATAATGTCAATATATAGCCTTTCATGTATTTGAACCCAAAAAATGAAACAACGATGAATTATAAACTGAAAACAATGAGAAAGCAAGACAAGTATAGTTATGTCTTCCAGATCATAGATGGAAAAAATCAACACACAATCATAATATCATATGAAACCACTTAACATTGGAGAATAACATAACTAGAGTACGGATATGCCACAAAATAATTACTTTTTTCATTCCACAAATCTAAGCAACTCTGATCAGTATCCCAGACCAATATTATGGACATGGAATTATTACAGTTAAGATTAACTTTAGCATATCTTTGCAGAAAGCTTTAAAATTTTGAGCTATCACAACGATATTATGTAACATATCTTGGTAATCTGTAATATAATTTGAAGGATTATGCATTTCGGACTTAACTGAATGAAATTAAATAATACAGCTACATCAAGCATGCTATTTCTAGGAGACGGAATACATCATATTTATGATAATCCTTTCTTTTAATCATGCATATAGTGGAATTTGTTTCCACAAACCAAAATTTACATGCTTTACGAATTGCTAAACGGTAAGCCTATAAACTTCAAATAACATAGGAACTTCGTGAAATTCATTATCACCTCATTTTCAGGATGTAAGCGAGACTGGAATATTATTAAGATGGTTTGTAACGTCTTTAGTTGAACAGTCTCATCAGCCATTTCGGCATGCTGCAGAAGATGAAAAATATGTGAGGTTTAAGGCATAAAATTTATTTTACCATAGAGAATAGCTAGATAGCAGACCATATTAAACAAATATTGCGGCTAGATAAGGAGAAATATCACTAGGATTTATAGGATTAAAATTAGTATACTTGTCACAACGCCATGTGTCAGTCATGTCATTACTATTAAGAGTAACTGCCTAGTAATCAACAGTAACACAACATCAAATTATTTGGAAGCACCATATATGTGATTCTTTTTTTATCAATCATTTGTATGTAATTCAATGTAAAAAAAAAACAAATTTAGTTCTTGACCAGTTATTGGTCATGTGGTTACTATTTGAAGTTGTTAAACTTTACTACATCCCAAAAGGTTAGGTTATTAGGTGGAGAGCACAGCTACCATATAAAGTGGTAACCAACCCCACCTTCTTTCAATGTAGGTTACTTCATTACTCCAACTCATGCCATGTGCAAGTCGAAGAACATAGGGTTTCTGTGTTTGTATGGCACCCACGTGAACTAAGAAGTAAACACAGCCACAGCCCTAATAATACCATGTGAAACTTTACTACAACCCAAAAATATTAAGTTATTAGATGGAGCATCTAATCAATAAACCAAACTGTCACTAATTTCAAATACTTCAACAGGTGTGGCTGCCCTTCATCACCACTATTATAACATCACATTGTTCCAGGTCTAGCTTCCAAGAAAAGAGATTACAAAACAATTGTTCAATGGTATTAGGCAATCACATTACAACTACCTTTCCTCGCACATATTCATAGGTTACAACAAAATATCCTCATCCATCTTGAGCTAGCCACAAAACATTTTATCAAAGAGAGCTCGCGAGAGCAACAGTAGAGCTCCCTGGCAAACCTGTATGTAATATCCCATCCTAAAGCTATCCATTACAACACGATTTTATCTTCATTGTCAACTTAATCTAGCATATAGACCTAATTACGAAATCAAGCTCATTGTCACATCCCAAAAGAGTGTGACATAAAAAATATCTACTGACTAGAAAAGGTTTAGGTGCGTGTATGCAGGAAATTCCGAAAATTATGGATGTAGTGGTAATTTCTGTATTATCTCAAAATTATTCGAACCGACCTTTTAAGTGCTTAGTCGGGCATGGTATGATCGAAATTCCCTTAAATCAATTATGATAGCATTAAGATAATGGAGGAATCTGAAGGCTTAGAATATTTCGAAGGCGTAGAGAATTCATGAAGAGAGTTAGTTGTGGGAGTCTATGATGACTTGAAAGCTAACGTCATATTAATAGTTTTAGATACCCTAAATTACTGTTTTGGATCTTTCTAGGTGAAGATGTTCTTATTATAGTAACTCCTTGGGCAGTTCACTTAAAGCTACCCATGTCGTATTGCTCATACCAATTTAATTCTCATTCAGGACTAAGAAGAAAAATCATTTTAATTGTATTTACATGGCTTCCAGTATAGTTTGTTACATGGAATATCATGCAGATTTTATCACAAATTATCTCTTAATCAATTTGAACAATTATCACATGAATGATAAACAATATCTATGATGCGCATTTTATCGTCGTCTTATTTCACTAAAAGGATCTAGTATCAATATCAAGATAGCAAATCACCTCTATACATAAAGCATGTCCATATAGACTCCATTCTAGAAGTTCGGATCATACTTAGAGCATTGTAAATCATATCACAACTATAAATATAAACTTACATCTTTAAGGGTAGGGAGTATATCTTTCAATGCTGATGGAGCAACAGCATCATGAGAAATGAGTTTTTGAAGGCATGAAAGTCAAATTACGCCCGTTTGTACATTTTTTCCCTCGAAAGCCATTAAAAAAATGCGCAGTATGTCCTCGTTATGAGCTATATCACTGGGACTTGAGAGGGACCGAAGCTGCATGTTAACATTCAAAATGACAAACTTACTGATTCCATTACCAGAGACCGTACATCTTTATTCACAATTAACAAAATCAAACATGTCCCTAAATCTTAATGAAACTTTTTTACATAAAAAAATGAGAATTATTAATTCAGGAAGTGATGGACTGTATTCAAGTTAGAAAACAAATTGGAACATAAAGTAATAAGAGATAAGCTCATATTAAAGGCCCTCATTCATACAACATCTGATTTCTCCAAAATAGCTCAGAAAATGTAAATGTTCTAAATTCTTGAATCAACAGGTCAAACACAGGAGTAAGTGTTTCTTTTCGGAAACCATAAACATCAAAAGGAATACATATAGGTTGCATTTTTTTTTCCATTACACTTCATTGTATCCAATAAAACAGGGGCCAAGACCAAAGTAAGCTCTAGATCTGAAACTCAAAGCCAAAAACCCTAGTCCCAAAACCTGAAGTCCAAATGCAACTAATATCCAACTTCGATTTTATTTTTATTTTTTCACTTCATCAACAGCCACATTTAGCAAAGATTCCTAAATAAAATAGCCCAAATGAAATAGGTGTCCCCTCTCAAGCAAGATATTCAAACGCCAAAGCTT
>JAYMTN010001690.1:0-12355 GCA_036897425.1 Erodium trifolium
TCGAGAGAGTAGTCGAGGGTGAGAGAGGTAGAAAAGGATTTGTGGGTCATTGGCAGAGCAGGATTAGCCATTGTGGTCATCCGTGGCCATAGAGCTTGAGG
Source organism: Erodium trifolium (assembly GCA_036897425.1). Classification (NCBI taxonomy): domain Eukaryota; kingdom Viridiplantae; phylum Streptophyta; class Magnoliopsida; order Geraniales; family Geraniaceae; genus Erodium; species Erodium trifolium. The sequence goes on from JAYMTN010001690.1 coordinate 102, forward strand.
CGGAGTGGGGATAGTAAAAGGAAAGAGGTGAGTTTCAAGGGAGCTATAGAGGGAGGAAGGAATGAAGAAGGAGATGGGTGACGTTGTCATTATCATCGAGTTCGGACAGAGGGTGACGTGGTACAATGTGTCAGAAGGAGAAGGAAAAAAAGAAAGAAAGAGAGGGAACACGGGTAAGGGGAAGGGCCCAAGACAAAACTAGACCATAATAACTAATAAGTTAGATTATATGTAATTTTCTCAAATAAATATGATGCCACCAAATTTTGATGTACTGCGGAATACTTTGGTTAGATCCCGTTTCGATTGCAACCGATTTCACTCCCTCCGCGACTCTAACCAATTCCAGTAAATTCTCGTTATCACCGCCCAATTTCAATGTCAATTTTGCGTCGTGCCCTTGACGATTGAATTCCACCGGCGTCCATGGAATCATCGTCGGACGTCCGGTGCAAGCGCAGCGCTGGCCCGGGGAAGGAGAGAGAAGACGAGTCCCGGTTGAGAGAGCCAACGACTGAGTTCTCCACGTACAGGAGAAAGAAAGAGAACCGCGACTTGGGCAAACGTACCAACAGTTCGGCAAAATCCGTTAAGAAGTTTGTTGATCGGGCAGTCGATTCCGGCAGGAGTCATGGAACTTCAGGTAGTGGTACGGTGGCTAAGAAGGAGCCCTTGGGGAAGGTAAAACCCAAGACCATAATTGTAATTACTGTCATTTTTATCTACAATGCTCTTGTTTGTGTGTGCTTTAAGAACAAATTTGATTAGTCATGGTAATGGCTAGCTGGGAATTAGACATAGTTGCTTGGAGTGTTGGATATTGGTAATTGCAGATGGGTAGGCTCTGCAAATGCTGCTATGAAAAGTTGTTGGGGGGTTTGTGGAAGATGACTTGTTGAGAAAAATCATTGTTTTATCCATGTTCAGTTGATAATTTGCTTTAGGATATAAAACTTATTAGATGTTGACCTGGATATGGACTCGGGGTTCTGATATTTTCACATGCAGGGTTATATTGAACTTTCCATTGTTTATAAATAATTAGCTTTGTTCTGGTTCCTTTTTACATAAAGGGCATTGAAACTTTTGGCTTGTTCATATGCTTTTCTTTGCTCATCAGCAGTCAAGTGGAACAAAGGAGCAAGGGAGTTCAATGTGTCATCAATGTCAGAAAAGCAACAAGAAAGTTGTATCCTGTTCTAATTGTAATAGGAAGCGCTACTGCTATGACTGTCTTGCAAAGTGGTAAGAACTGTGGAATTTACATCTTCTATGGAGATATGCCTTTCCTTACTTGACATATCATCAGTTTCCTTTATTTTACACATCGTGATAATTTATTATTTCAGTTTATGTCTTTAGATATTTGGAGATTCTTATGTAGTTGGCAAGAAATACAGGTACCCAGAGAAAACAAGGGAGGAAGTAGAGAACGCATGTCCCTTTTGTTTTGGAAATTGCAATTGCAAAGCTTGCTTGCGGGAGGTTTTGGTTTTAAAGGTAAACATGACCTCTCTCACTCTCAGTTTTCCACTGCACTATGATCTAGATCGTTGACAGCTACTAAATGACACATACTGTTCCTGTCTTATTCTTATAGCCAGATAAAGAACCGGACAATAGTGTGAAATTACAGTGGTTGCAGTACTTGGTAAGTAAAGCTCTGCCTGCTCTCAGGCATATTCACAAAGAGCATAACTATGAACTCGAGATCGAATCCAACATACAAGGTTAGTTTATACATATGATAACAAAATTTACCTTCTTTCATATGTTGTTATATTTGCTGACACTTTATTTTTTTTCCAGCTATTAAACTGACGGAAAGAGATGTAACAAGGAGTAGAGTTGATGGTCTGGAGCGTATATACTGGTACAAGTTAGGCCCTTATGATTATTGTTGTCACCTTTTTTTTATCATATATATCTTCATCCATTTTATTTTTGCACTTGAATGTGTTCTAAGCTATAATGATTATGATATAATAACACTAACATAATGTTTTCATTTGGTTGAGTCCAGAATAATTATTTCTGTTTTTAAAGTTCTCGATTCAACACATCTCTTATAATATTATTTTTTTTACAGTCCACAATAAGCTTGGTATTATATTTTAATAAGACAAATAGTCTTTTTAGTTCTTTATATTTTATGTTGATGTAGTGCCACATCGTGAATGGAGATTTTCCAAAAATAGTGGGTTAGTTTGGGATGGATACAGTTCAGGTTAAAAACCTATGTTAGGGTTGAGTTCGATCCGACATGCTTATCCTAATTGATGACATAGGCACTTTAGCAAACATTTGTATTCCCAGCATTTACACAGAGGTGAAGGGAGTATTGACTAAGGATGGTTCAGTTTTTTGGAATAAAGCGTTTGAGTAGGAGTCCTTAAGGAAGTCAACAGGTAGGTATCAATGCTATAGAGAAGGTCTATATCATTTCCCTTATTTCAAGGACTGTCTGTATTGTTAGAGTCTCATGTCAAAAAGATGTCGATTCGTTCACTACTTGATAAGCATATTGAGGCCTCCGCACATCTGCTTGAGTTGGATTAGGCTCTAACATGGTATCAGGTTCCCCAATAATTTTGTGATTTTATTTATATGGTTGTGGTGAATTCTCGGGTTTCTTTTGCTTGATGGTTTTTTGCCGGAGTGCTTCTATATATAAATTTTGGAGTGATGTGTGCGTTTTGAGTGTAAGTTCTTTTTTCGCAATTCCGGTTTAGTGCTATTGGGCTGTTGCAACTTTTTCATTAGTATTTTTGGTGTATTTGCTTGTTGCAGCTGTTAGTGGTTATAATGTCTTGAGAAAATTCTATTCTTTGCGTTAATGGAAAAAGTTATGCCATACGGGAATTCTAATTCAGGATGTTTGTGAAAGAGGAGTTATGGGTCAGTTGGATGGGTCTTCACAAGCTCCAATTGATTCCAAGGAGCTTACTTTCATCTTAGCTCCCCACTTCGGTTGAACCTTATATGGTCATCCACCTTTGTGCATTCGCTGTTGCCAACACAGTGTGAGATTACCTTCAAATGATTTATCATAAAATGATTTTTCCCGAAATTTTGTGATTGGACTTGGACATTGGAAATTATAATCAGGGAGTCTTCTATGGAAGGATTTTACTCAGGTTATTAATATATGCAATGATTATCATGGGCCAGCATTCTAGGGTTCTCAAGGGGGCTCTGGCAGCACTATAAGTGGTTCCACTATGAGAGCCAGTGAGATCGAACCTGAGTTTGTAAGTGCACAAGTTGGGTTAATCAGTTGCACGCCTATTCCGTCTTTGAAAGCTTGTTTGGGTGAACTTTTGTAAAGAGCAATGTGCTGCCTCAAAGTTTGGTCATATTAACATTGTAGCAAGGAACTATGCAACTATTGCAAGGAAGGTCATACTGTTAAGGATTGTCATGCACGACCTCAAATCAATCTCTCCTTGCTTTCGTATTGTTGTCTAGTCCAATTCTACGCCTCCATCTTGTTAGATGTGTCAACATGTGAGTCAAGAGTTGCACATCGAATGGTTAAGGAACATAAGAAGACTTTATATACACATACGATTCTTGACCTTATAGGCTAGTCTTTTGGGTCAAGAGGGGTGACCAATGTGTATATCATGGGCTTCTTGTTTTGTGTTCCTCCTTAATGAGGCATGACTCTCCATAACAGTGGTATCGGAGTTTGATTTTGTGGACTCTCCCAGGAAGCTGGTCGGGATAAATCTCCTGGGGCCAGGAACACCTGGGACCATGAGCGCTGCTTCTCATGCTGATGGGCATAGATAAGATGAAGTGGGCCCATGAGGGATTCAGTAAAACGGATAAAAAGTTAGGCTTAGGAGTGCGAGCGGCCCAATGCGATGAGACTCAATGTGGAGGGGGAAATTGTTAGCTGTGTCCACATGTGAGTCAGGAGTCTCATAATGTACAACTTAATCCCATGACCGGATAGACTAGTCTTTTGGGTCAAGAGTGGTGGCCAATGTGTATACCATTGCCTTCTTGTCGTGTGCGTCTCCTTAATGAGGCCATGTTCTCCCCAAACATCTTTTGTTCTGCATGTTGTTCAAGTTTCCTCTTCCAAACTTGATCAAGTTCAACAAATGGTTATTTCCACTCTCTTTCTTGGTGTCCAAGCTAAGAAACATCTTCTTCTTGGTTAAGTAACCTAGTGGCTTCCGATCACTTGATTTGCAGTCTGACATTTTATAGAACATTTTTATGTGTGATGTTAAGTAGTTTATTTAGAGAGAAGATGGCAATACACTCCCTGGTTGCCAATCTTATTTCTGTTGGACAATCAGTGGAAGAAATTGGTGTCTTCATTTTGATCAGTGTGGTGATATTACACAGAGCATAGTGTATTGGCTTTCAGCCTTCTACAATTTCATTTTGCTCTCACTTTCTTTATTTAATTTGGCCGTTTTGATTTCTCTGAGGCATGCCGTTATAATGCATTTGTTTAGGCCAAGCATATGTTGATTCCATTTTGGGACTTCACCCTCTTATCAGTATAGTTTATTAATCATTGACAAAAAGGTCTAAACTGGGAAGTCTTTTGCCATTCTAGTCGTTTTCACTCGTAAATCAATTTTGTTATAGGTAATAATGGTAGCCATTATTGGCCTAAGTAATTGTGTCATAGCAACTCTATCGTTGTGACCATCTCATGAAATATGATATTAGAGTTTAGTGGTTCTTCATTAATCTGCACCCCATGAACCAAATTCCGTCTACTATTCTACGTGCATAGTATATCCTTTTAACCCGGTTTGTACGTAAGGAAATCCTTTTAATTTGGAATCCTAGAAACCAATGATTTTTATTTGTATGTTCTCTATTCTACACAGTGCATTCTAGTTTTAGAGGTTGTTAGGATCATGGGAAACTTCGCGATTACTGGTACTTAATTTGGAAATCCAGTATCTCTATATATATGAGTGCAAGAATAAAGAATGTATCAATAAGTGTCCTGGTGAAAAAATAAAAAGGGTATGGTTAAAACTAATTTTTGTGTACGCGATCTTGTACATTCATAGTTCTTTTTTACTTAGCTTATTATTTATGTTGTTGAAAGAGGAAACATTGATTAGTAATATTTTGATTGTTATCATCACACTTGTTTATTTTCTATTAACAATAAATAGTGAATATAAGTTTGGTATCATACAACTCCCTGCATGACATTAAGAGCAGAAAAGTACCGCTATCTATCAAAAAGGTTTGTCAATAGTTTTTTCACGATACTAGAATGTAACATCATGTTGAGGTAGGGTAGTACTAGATTCCAAGATGTTTTGGCAAACCCAAAGGTGGACACAATGGAAGTTCAAAGACGTGTCAATTAAAATTAATTAGGAATACTAGAAATCAGGGATTTTTATTTGCATTTTCTCCATTATGCGTAATGCATTCTATATTTAGAGGTTGTTAGGATCATTGGAAACTTCTTTTTCCCTCGTTCTTAGTTTTGAAATCTAGTACTGTAAGTATACTAGCGAAAGAATAGTGTACGGTTAAAACTTACTTGTGTATACGACATCTTAAGTTCTCTAACGAACTCTGTTGCAAACATAGGTCGCTCAAAAATGGGTGGTTGGCTAGTCAAAGAAAGAAGATCGAGTTGCTCAAATTACTCTGGTCCTATACCCCAATCCAAAATGGGGGCGATATTAATATAGGTTGCTCTTCGGCAATCAACACGTGATAGAAGCCTTTGCATCCGTTAAGTCATATGCGGGGGTCGTCGTTGCCATTTGACTGCAGCAAATCCATCCTCCCCATTGAGAGTGTAATGCCTCGCTTTTGCCATACGTTCCCTGGTTCGTCATCTGTGCAAGTACATTGAGTGTACGACTTGCTTCCCCGACACTAGCTTCTTCCAGACGAGCTATAATGAGTCCTAAGAAGCTACAATCATGGGTCACTTCATAATACTGAGCCTCCGACACCGAGTACTGAGATTCCGCAATGGCTTGGTTGGCATGATAAGGTCTCATGAATGTCTCAAATTGCTCCTTTCACACGCTGCCATCTCCCATGACTCATGAATGTCTTGAACTGCTCCTTTCGCGCTCGACTATCTCCTATAACCTCCCGCTCTGAGGCCACGTTGATACCGTCCCCCGTTTTCGGATCGGGTCTTGGGACCCGAGTAACTTGAGCTACTCATGGTCTGGGAGTGGCGAACCACCCTTTGTCAGGCGACCTGTGATTTCAATGGAGTTCATTAGAGAGAACTCAAGATCTAGTAGGCACAAGTAAGTGAGTTGTAACCGTATCTTGATTCTTTCACCAATATATTTAGGGATGATGACAAAAATATACCGTATACTTTAACTTGTTTGCAGATTGTTATTGCCATCTTCGTTTTGTAGCAGGTTGTTACCATGTTCTTTTAGTTGTATCATTAGTTAAAATTTGTTATAACTAACAGAAAAAACCACTTAAAGCTGCACATGACACATAAGTGACTTGTCGAATTTTCAAAAAGACGAAATTAAACTTATTCCTTTTGTTTGGATTTGAGTGAAAATTGAGTAACAGTCTGTTACAAAATGTAGATGACAGTAATGAGAGAATGCTAGTAGATTAGGAGCCCAGAGTTTATTGAGTTGATTATTGTGAGCACAAGAGTCTATTGGGTTAATTATGATATCTACTGAGTTAATTATGGTGTCTCTTGAGTGTCCATATTTTTCCATTATAAAGGGACTCTACTTTGTATTAATTATCAGACAATAATAATATTTCATATTTCTAGTTTTACATGGCATCAGAACCGGGTTAGGAGGATTTCATACATTTTCTTATTCTGCCCACCCGTTAGCCTTTGATTCTAGTGAGTGGGCAAGGCATTGTTACTAAAAGGCGATCATTCTTCCAAGTTTTCTGGTTATGTTTCTATATTCTCGGGCTACATGTGTATGGTTGTCAAGTCGAAAAGCAACTTTTTCAGCAACTCCTAAAACAGTTCCTCACGAAGGCCATCTTCCAGTTCAATGTTTTACGACAATTTTGGCTGTTTTTCGATGTTTTTAGTGTCTTGTTGTTCTCCTGTTTTCCATTGATGTCTCCCCTATCAATACTTTACACCGTTGTTCTGCAACGTTGATGCGTCAAGATGTTTTGCGGCCACATGATATAGTTGGTTGAGGCCGAATCGTGCATATGTGAAATCAAGATATGAACCAATGGCTCAAGATCTTTTTAGGCTTTTTATAGCCAATATTGGGTATTGTCATCACTTGTCACCCCTGCCCTATGTTAATTTTTGTTAATAAGCAGATGTTCATTCTTGCTATGTCAAACTTGTAGATGTCTAGTCCTACATGTATTGAAATATTACAAATTATCAGTTCTTCAACAACTATGAAATATGAAGGGTGGTATTGGAATTGAATTTTTTCTTCTACGGCTTGCACGTGAGGGGGACTGTTAGAATACCAATAGACTAGTGAGCTTAAGAGTTTATTGAGTTGATTATCATGAGCCCAATATTTGGTTAATTATGGCATCTACTGAGTTAATTATGGTGTCTCGAGTGTCCATATTTTGCATGTGGAAAGGGAGTCTCTACTTTGTACTAATGATCAAGCAATAATAATATTTCTTATTTGTAGTTTTACACATCAAGCAGCAATCAAATTAAAGTACACTGTATATTTATGCCATTATCATATATATTTATAAATACTGAATTTCCAAACTAAGCATGAGAGACCATGGAATTGCCTATGATCCTAACAGCCTCAAAATATAGAATGCATTACATAGAATGGAGAAAATGCAAATAACAATCCCTACATTTATAAATATCTCTTGTTGACCCGTCTTTGATCTTGCTGTGCGTCCTCCTTTGGTATGTGTGCCAAAAACACCCTGTAGCTGGGCTCCTAACATGAAGCAAGTCTGATGTTTGCTTGACACAGTTCATATGTGCACTCTCTTATGACTGCTAACCTTTTATTGCTTTAATTTTCAATGTTAACGAAGTTTATCTACTCATTTTTCTTCTTATTTTAAATTACAGTGATAACTGCAGTACATCCATCGTTGGTTTCTATAGAATCTGCCCCAATCCTGATTGTGCTTATGAACTGTGTCTAACTTGTTGCCGTGAGTTGAGAGATGGTTCCCAACCTGGAGGTAAAGAAGCAGAAACATCCCACAAACAGTTTGTAGAAAGAGCTCATTGTCAGGTTAAGGATGGACTGGGCAAAACTACTGCAAAAAGGAAAAGACGTGGGTTGGAGAAGCAATTGGCTTCTATTGCTAATGTTCGTGAAGTTGATAAGTTTCAGTATCCTAAGTGGGTAGCAAATGCTGATGGTAGCATTCCATGCCCTCCAAAAGAATGTGGTGGTTGCGGTACTTCAACACTTGAATTGAAGCGCATCTTTAAGGCCAACTGGATCACAAAACTGTTAAACAATGCTGAGGATCTTAATTGGCATTATAAATCATCTAGTTTTGATTTTTCTCGAGGGTGTCCTTCATGCCATCAAAGTCGATGCAAAGATAAACATATAAATTCTGAAATGAGGCGGGCAGCTTTCAGGGAGAACAGTCATGATAACTTTTTGTACTGCCCCAGTGCTCTTGACTTGACTGATAATGAAATTGGACATTTTCAGAAACATTGGATGAATGGTGAACCTGTAATTGTCAGAAATGTTCTTGACAAAACCTCGGGTCTTAGTTGGGAGCCTATGGTTATGTGGAGGGCCTTTAGAGAAACTGGAGCCAAAGTAAAGTTTGAAGAGGAAACACGGAGTGTGAAGGCTATTGATTGCTTGGATTGGTGTGAGGTCAGTTATTTAAGTTGTGTTTAGTTCTGTTTCTTATTGACGTTTCAAGAGTTCGGCATATATTCAGCTACATATAGCTACCATCTTATTGTTTATAGGTTGAGATCAATATACACCAATTTTTCATGGGATACTTAGAGGGTCGTATGCATAAGGATGGGTGGCCAGAAATGTTGAAACTGAAAGATTGGCCTCCCTCAACTATGTTCGAGGAGCGACTGCCTAGGCATGGTGCTGAATATATTGCTGCTCTTCCCTACAGCTGCTATACTGATCCAACATCAGGGTGTTTGAACCTTGCTACCAAACTTCCCCATGGTACAATCAAACCAGATTTGGGACCCAAGACATATATTGCATATGGGTTTCCTGGAGAGCTTGGTAGAGGTGATTCAGAAACGAAACTCCATTGTGATGTGTCGGATGCGGTAATTGCTTAACTCAAAAATGACTTGATTTACTTATTAATTGTAGAAAACTTACTGAGATCCTTATTTACCAACTCTTTGTTCAGGAAACTTTGTCGTTCTTTGGATCATTGGTTTGACTTGTACATAGAAGTAGATGATTGAAACTTATACTCCCCACAGTATGTCCCAAAATAAGTGTCAACTTTCTCATTGAGGAGGTTAAGTTATGCACAAAATACCAACAATATTCTTCACATAGCATGGGAGGTCATGGGGGTCTGTGGTGGAAAGTCAAGCATTAACTTCACTCGTCTTTATTATGTGCAAAATGTTAAAAGGGCACTTATTTTGGGACGGGTAGAGTAGTTAATTTTATATTGTCATGAACTAGGATAGATATGTACCCAGAACACATGGGTAAAAAGAACTCGCCCATTGCACAATGTTATCATGGAATTCAGAAACAAGTTGCCTTCAAATAGGAACATGTCCTTCGTATGAATTTGAGGGACTGCATATACATTGTCCATCGTTCATATTGGGAATTTGAGGGACTGCATATATATATATTGTGCATGGTTCATATTGGGTAAACAATGTCTCCTTCCGACTCAAATTGGTGAAGTGCCTATTGTAATTGTGGTACCTGTCCAACGTAGAATTGTTGATTTTCTAAGTTGTTACTTTTTAGGGGGAATTGCTGAAAAGTGCCATCATTGGTCGCGGAAAGAAAACAACCCTCTGGTGAAAAACGTGCATGCACTGCACCATGAATTGGGCACATTAACGGAAATTCGATCACCGACATCAATTCATTAGACCTTTTATGGGAAACGTGGACAGTTCATGAGGCCTTTATCGAATTTCAGTTAGTTTTTACTAACGGTGAACCATGCCCTATTCATAGTGTTGTGCATATCAAGTTTTTTTTCCAGAGGACTGTTTTCCGTCCGTGACCAAATTCGTAAGAGAACTTTTCAACAATTCCCCTACTTTTTAACCTCCTCATGTTTGCAGTCTTTTGATCATAGTGCACTGTATTTGCTCAATAATCCTTTTTGAATCTTCTGTGGATCCTGTCAAACTATTAATGACTGGAAGTCAGATTTAAATATCCATGAACTTAAATTCTCATTTTGCCAGCCCTTTTACATATGCTAATAGAATTACTATATACCGATAAAAAAGGACATGCAAATCCAAATTTACCAGTGAAAAAAATAACTTTCTTGTCTCCTGAGTAAGGCCATTTATAATGTCATTTGATTCAGTTTTTGCAGTATGCTTGTGAAGGTAATCTTTGTAAGTATCAAGTAATCAAGTCAAATATTCTCTTTTTTTTGTCCTAATTATGTACCTCTTGTGGAAATTCTGTGTGCTTTGTTGGACACTTATGCCTACTTTTCTTGCTTAGGTAAATGTACTGACCCACACAACTGAGGTGAAGTTTCATCCCTCGCAACTGAAAAACATAAAAAGCATGCAAAAGAAACATGCAGCTAAAGACTTGCATGAGCTCTATGGAGGAATAGATGGGGCTTCGAGTGAAACTTGGAGCCAGTCCCTAAAAAGAACTCGCAAAGATCATTCCATGGATACCGAATCACATTCTGTTATGGAATCTCGGGAATCCCTTGAATGTGTGCCAAATACTGATGCAGAATGTCTGGAAATGGACCATACAAAACTTCAGACTCTTGACCATCAGAATGAAGTGAAAAAATGCACCACTTTGAGGTGTGACAATATCCTTCAGACAGACTTTCTTACAGAAAAAAATGACAAAAAGATCAGAAAATTTTCCAAGCAACTGGATGAATTGAGTGTCTGTCAAGTGCAAACTGCTGGAGCTGTGGGTTCTAATGTTTCTCAAATTTTGGATCAAAGATCAAAGACATCGAATCATAATGAAATGACAGATAAAGGGATTGAAAATATTTCAGCAAAGGGTCAAGCGGGTGAATGTGGCAACTTAATTAATTTGGATTTTCCTGTGACTGAGAATTTGGCTCTGAAGTTACAAGGACAGAGTAAAGAGCAATCGGAGGGGGAAAGATACTGTTTTTCAAGTAGTTACACAGATGCTGCTGAAAGAAACATTTCTGCAGTTGGCGTGAATGGAGCTAACGACCTGAGGTCACAAAAGTCAAATGCAACACCGGCAGATGGTTATGCTGAAAACACTGACAAGTTAAAGCTTGGTGGCGCTGTTTGGGACATCTTCAGGAGGAAGGATATTCCTAAATTAGTTGACTACTTGCGAAAGCATAAAAAGGAATTTCATCACATTAATAATCTTCCTGTGGACTCTGTGAGTGATGTTGCTGATATTGTTAACTGTTCTTGTGAGAAGGATTGAATTACTTATATATATATATATATATTTTTCAGGTTATTCATGCTATTCATGATCAAACTCTATTTTTGAATGAGAGGCATAAGAGACAACTGAAGGAGGAATATGGTATGGGTTTCCTCCATATATCCTGCTGTTCAAGCACAGTTGCAACTTAGTAAGAATGGTAAAATATTCTTTGCAGATATTGAACCTTGGACTTTTGAGCAACACCTTGGTGATGCTGTTTTTATTCCCGCGGGCTGTCCTCATCAAGTGAGAAATCGACAGGTAATTCTATAAGCTAAATCTAGGCTTCATTGTCAAAGCTGATGTTTCTTTTAGAACTATGTTGGGTAGGAGGATAGACTTTACTTGGTATGCCTATATTCTACTGGTTAAGATTAGATAGTGTCTGACTTCTTTGAAATGCTTTCTTGATTTGTTTGCAATTACAAATATATGATTCTGGTGGAGGAACTAACCATGTGAGTTGTGACACTTTTATGATGTAAGGTTACCTCCTAAAATAAACAAGAATAAGAAATGTAAAATGGAATACTTGATTGCTTCAAGTGTATACTGAGTGTATATATAGGTACAATATTAAATGCGTAACAGGAAATATAAATCTATCAAATATACATGAATCCATGGTTCTAAATATCCCGAGATCTCCCCAAAAATAGG
>JAYMTN010001691.1:0-12352 GCA_036897425.1 Erodium trifolium
CAGCTGGTTGCGTCGAATCGTTGCGCTGCCCCCGCTGCATCATCGGGTCATCTCTACGCCAACACATCCGCTACGTCAAATCTGCTGTGCCGCCTCCAAAATGCACCACTGTACATGCTCTGACTTGAGTTGGCATTTAGGATTAAGTGAGTTTAATATGTAAATCGTGAATTTTGTTTGTTACTTCTAGAATTACACAAGACACGATATAGATTAATTCAAAGTTTTGTTACTTACTTGGTTAAGTTTGAAGTGTTCATATTCCAGAAAGAGAATAAGGCAGAGAGATGCAATCCCCTTGTGCATTGTAGTTGAAAACAAAATTAGAAGACAATGTAATTCAAGAAGCTAGGCTGCAAGCCATTCTTGCATCAGATAATTATGCTAAAAATAATACCAAGCACATTTTGCTGAATTAATTCTTTCACAACCAATCCATACGATTATCTATCTCTACCGGACTGAAATATGCCACTCACAACTTCCCTTTCATTCTTTCTTGCGACTCGAATTCAAGTTCTTTCACTTGATAGATAGGGTCGGTGAGTCAATCACGCTTACCCTCTTGTGATCCGATCTCCTGCAAGTAATGTTCAGCATCCAAAGCTGCCATGCACCCTACATCATATTGAGAGCGAAAACAATTAAGAAAGATGGATGGCAAAAAATAGCCCTCACATCAGCACCACAAAGCATTAGTACATAGGCACAAAATATTTGCTTTCATGCCATGCCATGAATATAATGCAATGCAGATTGGGTTATACATTCAGAGATAACTTTGCTAATCCAAGGATGAGCAAAATGCCACTAACAAATCCCCTACGTAATTTGGCAACCACTTTCTTTGAAACATAGAACCTCCTCCTCAACTCAGCCAAGTTAATGATTCAAATGCCGAGCAGACCGTGATCAAACCAGTATTTAATATATTTACTTACAATTTAATGATTTATAGAATATATACACGTCATTTCCCAAATAATGTTGGGGGGTCAGCTATACTAGAATCGTTTGGCAACTCCTTGGGATCCTCTCCACTCTATTTAATGATATCTCTGTATTAGGCCAAACATCAACATGACTCTTCTCACCTATCTTTTCCATGTTGAGAGTAACCTTCGGCTACCCTAACTCTTTTAGTTTCTCCCAGATCCCAATTAAATTCTCTCACCGTTTCTTATGGGGTCATCAATCTCTCAACGTTACACATGTCAAACAGCCTTAAAACTACTTACCCTCATTTTATCTTCAATTGAAGTTACCCTAAATCTTTCTTGAATAGCCTCATTCCTAAACTCATCTTTCCTTTAGTAATTCATCTAAGCATTCTTGTCTCGCTACGCTATCATATAGTTTTGCAGCTTCATTGGAAGCCAACAACCATGTCATACTCATACATCATGCTTGCAAGTTGGAAGTATAACTAACCTATTTCTCTAATCACAGAATTACTAATATTTGACATAATGTATATAGACCAAGTTATAAATCACGACCTGCAAGATATTAAGCATCGGTATTTAATTCATTTAGTTAGCCTTTTGCAATGATAATAGGCTTCAATTTACTAATCCCACAAACAATACAGAAACATATTCCTACTCACGATCACACACAAAAAAATGATGTTCAATGGTGGACTTGTATCCTTCAAGTGTTAAGATCCAGCTACAGTGCCTTCTACTATAGTCTACTTGAGAGCAAAAAAAAAATTGATAAAAAAACCATAGCCAATCAAACAAGTCAGAAAGGTTGTTCCTGTTATGGGTTCAATTGTCAGTCAGTCAGTCATTGATCAATCTGGTCTTTGACCTAAATTGCTTAAAAGGGTCAAAGGTCAAGACTCAACAGAAAGCAGACCAGTGAGTCCGATCACTGAATTATCTCCACAAATTCAGCCAAAGTAAAAAATAGTACAGGAGTGCAGATATAAACCATGAACAAACATATAAACGAGAAGTTTTTTTAAAAAAAATGAACACAAATATAGCAAAAACTAACCCTAATGTATACATTTAGATTGCGGTCATCTAATGTAGAGGGAAAATCTGTCACTTCCAAAAGAAATTGAAGGCATGTGACTGCCATATGATTAATTTATTTTAAAGATAACGGATTTGCAAACGGAAAAAAAGTTGAGGGTGCCATTTGCAAAAAAAATAGAACACCAATAATATTTGCAAAACGTGTATAGTTCATGCAAAGTTTTTGCAGTTGTTCCTTAATTAAATGACAATGTGGGAAGAGTGGCAGAGACCTCACAAGTATCAGGTCAGTGGTTTCAAACATATAATGATCATTACCTACCAAAAAAATATCATTTTCAAAAGTGGGGGTCATAACACTTGAATTGCTGATCAAAAATAAAAACACTGTCACTAGAAAGTGCTGCAGCCAAGAGTACCCACATTCACATCTTGTTTCCAGGTTGAGATTATTACATTTTCTGGAGATTACACTAAAACAGAACCCAACTTAACTTTATACCTCCTCCTAGGAGGTTCTAATGGAGTTCCATTTAAAAATGCTGAACATCTTTATGAAAATTATATAAGAAATTTCAATACAATGGATCCATCTCGAGCAGAATAGTAGTATACAATAGTATCTTACCACTACAATATGGACAAGAACGTTGTCAAATGACCTTATCCAATTAAATTCAACTTGTAAGTGAATGCAATGTAAAAGAGCCACAAAATACCTAATCAACCAACTAAAATGGTCAAACTATCATGTTGAGCACACAAATTATTCATCAATGTACTACAAGGATTAATACAAATGACAAGGATAGAGAGAGGCAAGCTAGAAAGATTACTAACCAGTGCCAGCAGCTGTAACAGCTTGCCTGTACTTCTTGTCCTGGACATCTCCGGCAGCAAAAACTCCGTGCACACTGGTATGGCTCGTCCCAGGCTTCGTCACAACGTAGCCATCAGAATCAAGCTGCAACTGTCCATCCAAGAACTTGGTTGCAGGTTCATGCCCAATTGCGAAAAACAACCCAGAAACCTTCAAATCAGAAACTTCTCCGGTCACCACATTCTTCACCTTTAACCCTCCCAAAGCCCCTTTCTCTCCTCCATAAGCTTCCACAACCTGAGAGTTCCAGATCACATCAATCTTAGGGTTGCTCATAGCCCGCTGCTGCATAATCTTAGAAGCCCTAAACGCATCCCTCCTGTGGATTATATACACCTTTGAGCCGTACTTGGTCAAGAAATTTGCTTCCTCCATGGCCGAATCGCCGCCGCCGATGACGGCCAGCGGCTTGTTCCTGAAAAGTGGGGCGGCGCCGTCGCAGACCGCGCAGGCCGAAATCCCACGGTTCCAGAACCCTCCCTGGCCTTCCCCGGAGCCCGGGAACGGCAGACGCTTCGCGACCGCACCTGTGGCGACGATCAAAGCGTCGGCGGTGACGGTTTTGGAATCGGTGAAGACCTTGAAGGGGCGGGACGATAAATCGACCTTATTGACGGTCTCGGTGAAGATCTGGGTGCCGAATCGGAGGGACTGGGCGCGGCAGCGATCCATGAGCTCCATGCCGAGGATGCCGTCGGGGAAGCCGGGGAAGTTCTCGACGTCGGAAGTGGTGGTGAGCTGGCCGCCGGGGGCGATGTCGTTGGCCATCCAGCCCTCGAAGAGGATAGGCTTGAGCTCGGCGCGAGATGCATAGATAGCGGCGGTGTGGGCGGCTGGGCCGCTGCCGATTATGCAGACGCGGGTCTTGAGGGCCTGAAGCTCGTCCATGACGGAGGCGGAAGGTAGCTTGGGGGAGGAGGAGGTCGAATAAGCGGCGGCGGTGGAGGAGGAGAGGCGAAGGAAGGAGCGACCACGTCGAAGGAGAGTGAGGAGCTTTGGGGTACAGTTCATGGCCTCCGCTTTGCTTGTTTTATGGTTACCGACGAATTAGCGACGCTATTGGACGGCTCGTAACTCAGTGACTCAGTTACATCAAATAAAATATACAGAAGCTAATTTTATATACACAGTAATAAAAGTGAATTTTCAGACTTAAGCTTTGCATTTTGTATATAAGAACGATGATAATAATAATGTGTCTACTTAATAATGGTATAATATTGTGGGAAAATGTCTTACGCTCCAAGTGATACCTTGACTTGGCCGTGAGGGGAGGGACTATGACTTGTTCTTTGCTTGACCCTTCTTCTATACCGATTCTTGGTTTTAGATTACGCATTTGTTTCATCTCTTTTGTTGGGTCGGCCAATGTTCCCATTTTTTATTATTATTGATAATCATCTAGTTATCACAAAAATAAATGAAATATAAAAGGGTTATATTAAAGCCTAGACTGGTTCATATTTTTTTATCGGTTTTATAAAAGCTCAGTTGAAAAGATAAAAGAGAAATCTGCAAGATACATATTGAAAACACGAAATAGGGATGCAACAAACCGAACACAACACAAAACTCATATCAAGCCTTCTATTTAGATCAAAGGGAATTCCGACAACACACCACATGCATTCTATATCATTCTGAGACTGAAACCTCAAACCATACCCGAACCTCGTGGTTGAATACGAGCCTATTCCGAGCCAACCAGACCTCTTAAATTACTAGGGCACAAATCGGATTATAAAGCTTTATTGCAAACCTCTGAGACCAAAAATTTCCACCTTGCAAATAGACTCCTCACATCCCCAAGACAACCCATTGTATACCCCACCACATCATCACCCCCAATCAAAATTAGCCAAACGAACTACCATTAGACTAGGAGATACGTACAATCCTCAAAAGTCAATCCACAAAAGGGACACCAACACCTCTCACCCCACCACCTCCAAGAACACCATCATTGGAATAGCTCACTGACATCCCGACCAAGCGAACCCGCCACCTTCGGAGGGGTACCCGACCTCCACAACACCTTGACCTAGGGCTTCCTAGCATCCTGCATCTCTAACAACCTCGGTACATTCCTCCTAGAGAACTCCTTACCTCCAGGCACCCGGATAAATGAATCATCTTTCCCTGGCGAGACTGAAAAAGGCCTAAGAACATCCTCCAAATCCTACTGCAACCGAAGAATTTGATCCCGCGGAACGCCGATAAACCTCAACACCTAACCACCACTCACTCAAAAGTCTAAAACGCTCCCATTCTGATCTTCACATATGTAAAAAAGGTGATAGAATCTATCTTTAGAGAAAACTTTCCAATCCACTCGTTCAACCAAAAGCGAACCCTATTGCCCGATATCAGGGTCCATTCCACCACTGAGCTACCAAACAATATCTGGAAGCTTTTGTCCCTTGCCAGCCCTTGAATGTGGGCCATCCACGAAGTCCTATCATCCACCCCCAATCTCCTCAGAATCCAATCTAATTCTTCCTATCCATATTTTGCACAATTTATTCTTTCATTTATCAGTGAGTTTTATAAATACTTATATCTCTAAGAACAATAGAAATAGATAGGAATCCAAATGTATTCTGTAGGATACATGAGTAGGAATATATGAGAAAAAACAGTTACTCATGGTACCTATCAGGCCAACACAGGGTCATAACTACTAGGCCCAAAGCCAAATGAAACTACAAGAAGCCCACAACCAAACGGTCCAGAGACAAGCCTTAAAACACCATAGAAGCCTACGCACTGCCACTATTGGGACTCCACACCATGCGTCACAACAGATGACCCCCAGCTAACATAATCTACCAGAGACTCGTCCGCCCAAAATCTACCTGAGAACCCAAACCTACCAAACCAAGGCCCTGTAGGCAATCCCCACGCCCCGAGGCCAACACCATCACCGACGACGAAAGGGAAAGAAGGGAAGCCGAAGAGCATCACGCGAAAACGCCGCCCGTTGTTACTAGATCTGAAGAATCCTCAGCTGTCCAAGGAAGACAACCCGCCGGGGGGTAACACCTAAACCACAATGGCCCAGGAGAAGAACGAATCGAGACACCATCTCTCTTCCAATACAAGGGATGAATCCCATATGCCTTGGACAATAAGAGGTCTTGGGAATACGGGGAAGAGAGAAAGTGAGGACAAACTCACTACATACAAAAGATGGCGAAGTAGCATAGAGGATAGACCACTTAAACACAGCTCGTAGACCGATGAGACAATAAATGAGAGACCACCGACAACCGCCGGAGCGTAGACACGCCGACAACTAGAGGGGAAAATAAAATGAGCTCCAGCAGCTCTTATGGCCACCAAAGGACCACAAGAGTTGTCGGCAAGAGCACTGTTGAAGTGAGGCTTATGCGGTTAGGGTTTGTTTACAAATTGCTCTCTTCCATAAAAAGTTCACCTCCATACAAAACCTCCACCACCACTTCGACAACATGCACTCATTTATCTTGGCCAAACTTTTTAAAGCCAAACCACTTGAATCTTTTAAGGAGCACACTATTGCCCAACGCACTATATAGATGACTTTCTTTCCTTGGGCACTTCCTAAAGGAACCACCTTTGTCATTTTTTCAACTCCTGAATGACACCAATCGAGACCTTCATCACCGATATGTAATAAATGGGCAAGGCAGACAAGGTCGGGTGGATTAGTGTAACCCCCCTCCCAAACTCAAGAACTTCGCTTTCCATAAGCCCGACTTCCTCATATACTTGGAAATAATCAGCTCCCAAGTACTCAACTTCCTCGGGTCCGCTCGTAGGCTAAATCCTAGGTACGATATAGGGAGACAACTAATCTCACATCCAACACTGATGCCACTATCACTTCATTCAACACTCCCAGATTAAAAAAAATGCAGTTAGACTTGAAGAAATTGATCTTCAATCCCAAGAAAAATTGGAAACCCAACTAAACATGTTTCAATTTCAACACCACGCCCAAATTACCCTGGTGCATGAGGCTCTTAGTTTGTACCTCCCTTCTTTTCTTATCATTCTCGGGCTCCTAGATCCCTCCCAAACATCCAGCGGAGAATTGTAGAGCTGCCTCCATCATTGGACCTACCCACTCTTGACTTTGAATCTAGTTAGTTAGAAGGTTTTGCGTTATGGTCTAGGGGCGGCTCGGCCAAACCCTCATCTGTCTCCACCTTTAGCAGGAGAGGGGCTGTGTGCTTTTCACTTCAAGGACATGTGGGGGCCTTAGTCGATAGGTCATGCTTGTCATGCTCCTCCGACAAAGTCCCCTTCGTCATTATTGTCGTCCTTTGGTCGCCTGCAGGGTCCCCCGCATCTTCACCGCCAGCTCTGGCTTGGAGCCCTTTTGATCTAGACCACGTCGGCTAGATCCGGTGTCCACAGCCAGTTCCCCACCGCAGGTTTCCCCGCCTCCGTCATCCGCTCTCTGCCCCGAGGTCAACTCTCGTGGGGCAGATCTGATGCTCTGGTCATGAAGTCAGCCTGATTTGCTGGCCCACTTTGCCTACATCCTCCTCAGCCTCTATCAACGACGGTCGGCCACGACCTCAGGCATCCCAACGACGACCACGCCCGACGGAAAGCACTCATTCCGGCTTCATCTCCCGACAAAGAAGAACCGAGCTCCCTTGGTTGAACCTCTTTACGACGCTCCTCCTCTGGCCAGACGGTCAGATTTGCTCCCATTTTTTGCCAGAGCTCCGCAATCCGAGACGCTCAGTTGTGCTCCTGCTTATTCTGCTCAACCGGACAATACCATGCCCTTGCTCTAAAAGGATCAGATATGTCCAGTTGGCGACGTCCACCTCCCCCTCACTTTGATCTTAGCCCCTCTCATCATCGTAGGTCGACCGCGAGTAGTTCTTTATTGTCATTGTTTGTTTATGTTTTTTCTTTTGTTTGTATTTTTGTCTGGTGTGGTTGTTGCTTTTCATAGCTTGTCCGATCGTATGATTCTATTGGCAGATTTTTCTGGAGAGTCGATAAGAAAGACCGTTTTGGTAGAGGTTGTTTTTCTAGGTGTTGCGTCGCCTTTTTGAAAACTATTCATTTCGTTGGTCGTCCTTCGAATCTCCAAAAACGATCTATAGATATGTGATTTTCATTATTATGTTTTTGGTGTATATGGTTTATTAATTTATTGCCGAACATTTTCTGTCAATAGAAAGATAGACTTATCCTCACCTCCGACTTTTCCTCAAGTTAATTTGGAAACATGAAAATAAATTTTGAAGTCAACATTGTCACATAACTACAAACAACATCAACAACCCAAAATTTCCTTTCCCCTATTGCCTAGTCCTACTACTTTTCCCCATCTCAACTCAATTACACTTCTTTTTCCTTTCCCTCTCTTAATTTCAAACTCTATAAATTTTTTTGGCTTAATTAGTCAAATGATAGCCAATGTGTTAGGTGGTAATATTCAATATCCTTTCATACCCTTCACACCTACAATGAACCTTCCCTCTCACAAATTAATAAAATAAACCACACCCACTAATGATCAACCCAAGTATAATTCTTTGTTTAATAATTTATCTTAATTTCTCAATCCTATTTTACAAACAATTCGTACCCATCAAAAGAAGTAATTCTCGGTCTCTGTACAAAGTATATGATCAAATCAATGGTACAAAAAAACAGAGGAGAGGCAGAGCACAGCTTTACAGCAAAAGCTCTGAAGAAGAAGAAGAAGATGATACTAACATGGCCTATTGATCAACAGAAACAGAGGACCTCTTGATGAACTCCAAGCAATCGGCAATGGCTTCCGCGTAAAAAGAATTGGACCGCCCGAACGACCGCATCCTGTTACAGTCGTACTGTTGGCCGTTGCTGTTCCTCTTAACGTTAATGTAACCTCGGCGATTCTCTCCGACCAGGGCCGTTCTGCTGCTGGTGCTGCTGTTCCTCTTCAAGCCTATGCCGGCGCCGCCCTTTCTGAAGGTTCCGGCGAAGCCTCTCTTGATGGAGTGCAGAGCCTGGCCGTAGGAGGATCTGAGTTTGTGGAAGATTCTGAGGAGGAAGAAGAATCGAGAGCGGAGCCTCTGGACGGAGAAGCCCCTCAGGTTGATCCTAAAGCCGCCTCTGGTGCTCCTCCTCCCGACCCTGTCGTAGCTCAGTTGACTCATTGTGATACAAAAGTTAGTGCAGAGAGGTTGGAAATTTTTTGAAGCGATGAAGGTGTGGCGTGTGTGTATATATAGACTATAGGAAGAGGGACGGTGACATGGTGAGTGGACTTTGTTTTGGACGCTTTGTCTTTGAATTTTAAATTGATGTACTGTAATTTTGGTGGTGATTACGCGGAATGATAAGAGCTGTTTGTTTGTTGTTTAGAACGTGGATTAAGGCGATAAATAATCTAGGTTTTTTTAATGGTTATTTTAATTCCGTGATTGGTAGGGCATACAAAGTAAAATGTGTGATTTTATTCTACTTGTGTGATCAAAGGGAGGTTCTTGTCACTGGAAAAGTCACGGTTGAGAACTCTGAATCATAACTCTAACCGTCTCCTTCATGTCGGTGTCGAAATTGTCGTTGTCACATGAGATGTTTATGAGTTTCGTGGTCTTGTTTCTATAAGCCTTCATATTTCTCTCTCGCGTCTCCATATCTCTGTACCGCTGTGTTTGAAGGAAGGTGTATCTCCATACCTTGAGCAGGGTTTCGTTTTCCATTTCCTCCACTTTTCTTCGTGTCTATGTGGCATTCCAATATCGTTTATAGCGATTATATTGTTAAAAAAAACTGCGAACAATTATGTTCTATATCTGTTCTTCTTTAGTGGTTAGGAATGTTATCCCTGACACACTCGTTTATAGTTGATTTCGAAGTTAATAATATTGCACCTTTCGATCAAAATAATAATATATATGGAATATGATATAATAATAACATTAGTTCAACCTTATAACATCAAGTTACCCATTTTTTTAAAAAAAAAACTCTCTCGCTACTTGAGATTCTAACCTATCCCTAGCCTACTGTGCCGCTATGGAGCTTTCTCCTGCAACCGTCGCTGCTATGCCGCTTGGGGTTGTCGGTTTTGTTGTTCCCGACTTCTTCTGTCTCATCCAGTTGACTCCCTCGAAGACCACACTTGGTGCGGGGGTTAAATACAAATGGGACTGGCTGGCCATACCACAGTTTACGACGTCTCTCTCCTTCCCCATCCCTATTGCGGTTTTGTCGACTTCCAGTTCAATCGTGATGCATCCTCGAGCCTCCCCCATCGATGTTGACTGGGCTCTCTGATCTGCGTGGCCGGCGGTACCCACCATCACCTCCTAATCTCCTCCCACTCGTCTCGACCCTGTCTCCGTTGTCGACGTTCTCTCCAGAATCTGCTCCGGCTTCCATGGAGTCGACAGGGCTCTCTGCTTTGCGGGCCGGGAGACTGGCGGATGTTGCATCAAGCCCTCTGACATTGGATCCGATACCTACGGTTGAGTTGTATCGGGATAGGGATCCCGACGTAACAATGGACCTGATACCTAATTCGGGTCCCGGGGTCTCCATCCGGGATATGAACCAGTCGCCCGGGATAAGACACCCTGGGTGGTCCAACCCAAACCCCCCGTATTATTTTGTACACGGGAAGATCTGGGGGCCGGGAGGCGGTCAACTCTCTGCTGGTTCGATTGCCGACCCCCTTCCACTGGAGCGAGGAGGGTTTGGAGGTAGAGGACGCGCCCGGACAGGAGCGCGAACTGTTGAAGTTCCGGCGCCCGTGGCCAGAATAATATCAGCTACTGAAGCTCAGAGGGAGGAGGCTGCAATTGTATGGGGTGACAAGTCATATTCGGGGAAGAAGCCCCGCCGGGAGGGATGATCCCTCGTCAGAGCATCGGGGAATGGCCCTGGGAGGGGTCCTCAGACGATGCTTTGTCTCCCACCATCACCACTACTGTTGAGGTCCCTCAGGATCTCCGGTACCCCCTTCCCCCTTTCCGTCTTCTTTACTTTCCCATGGGGCGTCAAAATAGCGTCACTGACGGTTCTGAGTTTAAAAGGATCAGTGAACCACTGTTAGTTAATATTGTTCTTCTAGTGGTCGAGGATTCTGTTCCTAGACGCACAACTATGTAATCGATTTTCCATTATAAAATGTGCACCTTTCGTTCAAAAAATAGTTACCCATTTAATTTACTCGGTGACAGTCACATTAGAAACAAAATTTAGGATCTTGGCAGAAAAAAAATCCAAAAATGGTAGCGTGTGCACAAAATCACTGTTCTATAAGTTTCTGAGATGGCCATGTTTAGGTTTACAAGGGCGTGATAGGTACTTTGCTTTCTGTATTCCATTAGTTAAATTCCTCATCTTTTGGATTACAATTGTCAATTAGTATTTTCTATGAAGCTTCACTCATTTTGATTTGGATTAATAGTGTAACTAATCTCTGAAGAAAAAGAAGTTTTCAATTAAGACTGCGGTGAAAGTCAAAAGAGAACAAGTGGCTTTTCCCTTCGAATAGTCAAAGTCTCCCCTTCACCCACAAACCAATCATAGCTTTCTGTTTACTATTATTTCATGGTCTCAAAATAATTATTCTTATAAAATTTAACTTAACGAGCTTAATTTACACACTAATCCAAAATACGTTTCAGCATAATACATTCACAATACTATTCGATCTTTTTGTCAGTGAAATAAATTAAAAAAGCAGAACGAGTTAAGTTGGTCGGCGGTGTAGTTGATCAAACTTATAGTTTTGGGCTTTCACAGTATTGGCAAGTTTCTAGTGTGTAGCTACGTGTGAGTTATTGCTACGTATAGTGTGTGGTGGTAGCCGAGAAAATCAGTGCCGTGGTAGAGTGATTGCTAAGTTGAGAGATTTGGTGGATCATAGAACCCTAATTGAATGAAGTCACAACTATTTAAGAGTGTGAGTGCGGGATGGATCTGGGGAGACTCTTGTGGGGTCGATATGTGAACCCCGCTGTCGCGGCTCGAATCTGGATATGAGTTTTGGTGCTGAGGAGCTGGAAGCCCGATTTCAACTGTTATGGGGGCGATGGCTCAAAGTCGACACATTTTCAACAGAAAAATATATGTATATGACTAGTCACCGAGAGATAACCTAAAAGTTATTCCCCAACAACGGCGTTATCTTGTTGAGGTCGATTGTCGTTGGGGGTCTAACCAACGAGTTATTTAATAGTGATGAGACGGAGTACTTAGCTTGAGTACTTCATCGTCAATGAATCCCAAATAGACTAACGATGTGTCAAAACTCTCACCATGAGGTGGATTGAATGTAAAGCATTCACATTTGACTTTATATTCACTCACATGCGCAACTATTCAACAAGTAATATAGTTTAGGGTACAAGTACAAGTCAATCACACAGGAAAGCGGTGGATATCCCACTCTTAACACACTATAAACTAGGACTGTCACTACAGAATTCCAAATGCTTGTTCGATATCCTTCCTCGCCGCCTGTTGGTTTCTAGCA
>JAYMTN010001692.1:0-12350 GCA_036897425.1 Erodium trifolium
TCAAGAATGTGGGCTAAAAACATCGAGAATCGATGCAATTTATGTCCACATCACACAACGATGTAATTGCCTCTTCTTCTTTTTTTTTATAAAATTACAACTTTTAAGTAAAAAAAGAGTGTAAGGTACACACTTGAAACATCTAATGAAAAGACTATTTCGCTACAATAATGTCAAATATATTACTCTTTACACCGACTCACATTTAAAGTACTTCTACAATTTTGTTTTTTGATAGGCAAGTGTTTATTTGATTTTTGTAAATAAGCAATTACAAAAAAGGAACCGATCCAAGGATCACGGTTCAGAATGAGAAAAAACAACCCAAAAAATCCCTTAAAAACAGCAAACAAAGGGAACTACAAACCGAGAGGCTCGCAAAACCAGCGTCCTCCCGATCTTAGTCCGACCTCCTCCTACCCGTGCTCAAGCAATCCCAAGGAGCGGCCACCCATTCTTCTCACACCACCCCCTCCCGCAGGCGCCCTTTAAACTTCAAGATACCAAAGCAATAACTTTGAATCCCCAAAACCATTATAGATGCCGAATCCATGCGCGCCCTATAGGCTACCTTGTTTCTGTTTAACCAAATACTCTAAAACGTGGCATACCCAATCATCATCCACACCTTCCAAAACGACTTTCTCAAAAGCCCTTCCCAACCCAAAACGCAATCGATAACCTTCTCCGGTAAAACACATTGTAGTCCCCACCAATCATAAATTTTTCCCCAAACAAACCAAACAAACTCACAGTGTAAAAATAAGTGGTTTTGATTCTCAAACTTCTCTCTACAGAAATAGCATCTCATCGCCAATAAAGAAATCCTGCAGCCCCCAGCTTCCAAAAATGACAAAGTTGGAACTGCTTCATTTGCCAGCAACCATACAAAAGTTCTTAACTTAGGCGGCATGCCTTTCACCCACAACACTTTTGCCCAGTTAGGCCTCTCCACCACTTCTCCCATCAAAAGCTTATAAGTCGAGGCTGAGTTGGGTTCCTTCGAAAATTTCGTCCAAACCAACTTGTCCTTTTGATCAGAAATAATTCGAATATGCCCCAAAAGATCCAATAATTCCTTTGCTTTGTCCTCATCCCACGACCACAGGGTGCGCAAATCTGCAAATCTTCTTTGTTTACATTTGGAGGCCGAATAAACCTGAGGGTATACAAAGCATAAGAGTCGATCCACCAGCCACGGATCTTCCCAAAAGTGAATCCGGTCCCCATTGCCGAGTTTCCAGTGAGCATTTTGTCTTTCAAAAAGAGAGGAAAATCGTTCATCAGCCGATAAAGCAACCAAATGATCAACTACAAAAGAGTTCCCCTTCTTATCCAATTTCGACAAATCCCAATCTTTCATGTCCCACCCATATAATGCACAAACCACTTTTTTCCACAAGCTATCTTCCTCCTCTGCGAACCTCCACCACCACTTGGCTAACAGACTCTGATTTACTTCCTCCAAACGCCTTATTCCCAAGCCTCCTTCAACTCTCGATTTGCACACCTTCTTCCAGTTCACTCTGCTCATTATCCTTCTAGACACAAATGAATGCCATACAAATTTCCTTTGTCACTTTTCCAGATTTGCAATCACCTGCTTTGGAGCCCTAAATAATAACATGTAGAAAACAGGTAAAGCCGAGAGAGTTGATTTGATCAATACTATTCTTCCCGCCAAACTTTTATGCTTCGCTTGCCACATATTTAGCCCCACTTTAAATTTGGCGACAATCGGATCCCAAAAAGCCACCCTTCTCCGACTCTCCCCCAAGCTAAAACCCAAGTACTTCATTGGCAAAACTCCCACCGTGCAACCCAGAGCCTGCTCTACCACTTCTACTGTAAAAATCCTTTCATTTAAAATAACTGCCACCGACTTCTCAAAGTTTACTTTCAAACCGGACACCATTTGAAAGATTGAGATGTTTGTTTTCAGATTAATCAAGCTGTCCACATTGCCAGAGACAAACAGAAGTGTGTCGTCCGCGAACTGAAGATGGGAAATAGTTAGATCAGAATTTCCCACCCTCACACCCCCATACTCGCCGTCTAAAAGGCCTTTCTCCAATACTTGATGCAATCCTTCAGCTGCCAATAAAAATACAAAGGGAGACAGTGGACACCCTTGCCTGAGTCCATTTGCTATCTCAAAATCTCTGGTTAAATAACCATTCACTAACACAGATCCAGTGGCTTGAAAACAACCCAACAACTACCTCCTCCAGGTGCCTCCAAAGCCCATTGCTTCCATAACTTCATCTACATAAACCCAGAGAACTTTGTCGTAAGCCTTCTCAAAGTCTAACTTTAATAAAATGGCCTCCTTCTTTGATTTCTTCACCATTTGAATCACTTCCGATGCTATAAAAACTCCATCTACGAGTTGTCTTCCAGCCACAAAACCACTCTGACTATCACTGATAACATCCGGAATTACCTACTTCAGTCTATTTGCTAACACTTTAGCAAGGATTTTGTAAGGCGCTGTTATCAAACTAATAGGCCAGAAATCATTCATCGAACACGGACTGCACTTTCGGAATTAAAGAAATGAAGGTCGCATTAAGGCCTTTTCCCACACAGCTATCTTCTGAAATTCCTCAAGGAACTGTACCACATCACCCCCCACTATATCCCAGCAATTTTTGAAGAAAGCCATAGTGAAACCGTCCGGACCTGGCGCTTTGTCCCCTGCACAATCAAATACTGCCTGCTTAATTTCCTCCTCCGAAAAGTTGACCTCCAAACCTTCTCGTTGGACTACCGAAAGTTGCTTAAACGGTAAGGCAGGTAGCCCAAAACGAGAATTGGTAGGCTTTTCAAATCTTTTCTCAAAATGATCCGCTACCACACCCTTTATTTCATCGGGATCTTCTATCAAACCAGCCTCTCCTTCCAGAAACTCCAATCTTTTCCGAGTCGCCTTAATGTTGGCCAATCTATGATAATATTTGGAACACAAATCACCTTCCTTTGCCCATTTCTCTCGAGCCTTTTGACACCAAATATTCGCTAGGAGTTTTTGTTTAATGATGAGCTCGGCCTGTAGCAAACCCCTTCTACTGCTCTCTTCGTCTGATAAGCTCTTGTCATCTAAAATTGCATCAAGAGCCTCCATCTCCTTAATTCTCTCCTCTACTTCAGTATCCAATCTTCCGAAAACATTTTTATTCCACAGTTGCAGGTCAGCTTTCAAGCTCTTCAATTTGAACCAAAGTTTAAACCTAGCCGAGCCGGAGCACTCGTATCTATCCCATAACTTTTTCACATCTTCCTTAAAATGCTTATGTTCCAACCACGCATTTAAGAAACGTACTGGTTTGGGACCCCAATACTGACTTGATCGTGAAAGAATGAGAGGACGATGGTCCGACAGCAATCTAGGCAGGCCTCTTTGGGAAACTGGCCCCAAAATATGAAGCGCTTCCGGAGAAATAAAAATACGATCAATCCTGGACGCCTTTGAAGCAGTACCATACCAGGTAAATTTACACCCCACCAAGCTAAGATCCTCCATAGACAACGCATAGCAAAAACCATTAAAAGCCCTGCAGTCGCTCACAGAGGTGAAACAGTTTCTTTTTTCCTAGCTTCCCGAACGGCATTGAAATCACCGGCCATAATTGTTGCCTCTCCTAAAGTATCTAAATTTTCTAACAGTTTGTCCCAGAACAGCCTCCTTTCTCTAGCTTTGTTTGGTGCGTAAACATTTACCAGATCAATGTTCTGACCTTGCTTTATCAACTTCCCTCTCCAGATTAAAGACATGTCTACAATATCATGGCTGAGCACACTAAGAACATCATGTTTCCAAAAAATTCCCGTACCTCCTGAAGCCCCAACCGCTGGGATGTGAATTGACCTCCAACCATTTTCCATTCCAAAATCCCTCATAAACTTATCCGTTATCTCCTCCAATTTGGTCTCCTGGATAAAAACAATATCTGGTCTCTCCTTAAACACGACCCCTCTCACACTTCTTTTCTTATGAGGGGCGTTCACTCCTCTCACATTCCATGAGAGGAGTTTCATTACGAGTCAGTGGATATCCTCGTCGGCACCACTACCAGTGCCGATCACGCTTCCTCCCCACTCACCTTCGTCTTCCCCACCTTCTTAACTTTCCGTTAAAGCCAAGTGGTCAACCTCCAAATCCAAATTATTGAATTGATCTACCACAGACTCCCCGGATTTGATTGCTTTTGTTCCCTCTTTTTTGACATAATCCCACAACTTCTGATTTCTCTCTTTCTCTTGGCTTCCAGTTACAGGTAACGGGCTGATTTGATAAGAGACTACTACCTTTGACTTTGAGTTTATTCTACTTCTCCTTCTTGAGTTTCTACCACCCTGAGAAGTGAATTCCGAAAAATCTCCGCAAGTTACTTCCCCATTATCAATACGAATTGCACTGCCTGGCAAAATCTTCTCCACATTTGGTAAAAAATCTTTTCAGCCTCGTCATCCCGCAAATCAGGACTTTCTTCTCTCTCCAACGGGCTTTCCAAATCTAAGGCAGCCTGTTCCTGTGTCGAGACATCTACCGGAGAGATTTCCATGATGAAGCTCTCTCCCTCTATCAAAACCTCAACCTCATCTTTTGAATTCTCTTATTGTTATGAATGAGTAAGAACGTCTTCCCGAAATTAACATCAAACTCACCTTCTCTGAGAACTCTCAAGGTGGAGCCTAGTTTGTCACCAATGGACTTGAAAGTTTCCGAGCACCAGCCATGAAAGGGTACTCTTCCACTGAAATCCATTGGAAAAAACCCCCTTCTAGCACTCTATCTCCTTTGTTTTCCACAATTTGAAACCATCTTTGCAACAAAGCCCAGTTTGTCATCCTCAACACATCTCCAAATTCAGTTTTTGCAATTGAGACGAGGAACACTCTATTACCGAAATCATCCAATTCCACATCCCTGACCTCCTCCTTGGCCATTTCTTTTCGAAAAGATATCACCGATAACCAATAGTCCTTCCTTTGCCAGAGCTTTCTTCTCCTCTACACAGCTTCCAAAGATCCTCTCCGGCTTCCTGCGGTTCTCTCCTTCACCTATTGGAACAAGGCTCGGGTCTCTCCTCCTGTGCACCTTTTGTTCTTCGACTCTTTCCGACTTCTCCGACCATCTATCCTTCACCACAAGTAGCCTCTAACCGCTTAGGACTTTTCCATTCAAACCACTGATCATCGACTCCCTTTCCTTCTCTGATCTTGTGGTTATGAAGCCGAAACGTTCTCCTTTTCGGTTCAATCTCCGGCATAAAAAAGCTCGCTCAACCCTCCCAAATTCCTCGAATGTTTTCAGAAACCACCTTTCCTTCGCCACCTTTGGTATATTGCACACAAATAGATGAAATTTGGGATCGTAATTACCTCTCACGGGCTCCTTGCTTCCTTTTCCCTCTGAAATTTCAACTTCTCCGCCTCTCGGAACCCTAGCAATCGGGATCTGGCGTTCTTCCTCTTCCAAGCTCTTGCAGATCTGCGACACCAATCTTCTATAGATCTTCCTATTCACCACAACATCCCTATAGAGCGGTGAGGGCCTTGCCCTTCCTTCCGATTCTGAGAATCCATCGTCGGTTGCTGAGTGCGCGCCGTTCTCCAAGCTCCTCATGGGTTCTCAGTAGAGAGAACATTTCTCCTACAAAATTTTTGCCTCAATAAGTTATTGAATAACTAATCTATATAAAATTATGATCCAAATATTATTATATAACATGCAACAGGAGATTGAAGCTAACAGATGAATATTTTTTTCGGTTAGTAATCAAACCTTTGAAAATCTCCACAACCATAGACTTATTTCAAGCTCCTCACTTGTAATGGCGCCGACCATATCACCTACCCCAGCTGATGCTTTTGTCCCTCTCCTTCTTCCTCTACCCACCACATTTTTGATCTCCTTTCCATCAATGGCTTTCCCTGCAACCATGCCATTTTCTCCACAAGGGGTCAATAGTTAGAGCACAAGTACAAATTCTACAGCAAGCTCACTTGGCTCTAGGACATCTTAATTTGTCAGTGGAAGCAATTATGCATGAAATAGCTCTTGAAGGAGTCTACGAAGTTCAAATAAAAGATTTGGGGAACAAAGCTTGTCTTTTGTATTGTCCAGACCCACTTTATGATAAGGAAATGATGGTGAAGGAATGTTCTTGGCTCCAACAATGGTTAACATTCATCCCTGGTAAGGAGGAGCTAAGTAAAGGTGGGAAATTATCTTGGATAGCCGTCCAAGGAGACTTTCCAAGCAGCAGTAGCAACCCAAGGAAAGATCCTATACACACATCCTCAATCAAAAGTTGGATTGCATTTTGATATAGCATATTTATTGGTCCACACTCAGATTCTTCACTCCATTTCTGAAGAAACAGAGATCACTCTGGGAAGACAGGTTTATAAAGTCTGGATTTCTACCATTGATGCTAAGTTTATTCCATCTATCTGACAAGAAACCTTAAGCAACAATTCAAATTCTGTGAGCCACAGTAACACTAGCACATCAAGATCTAGTTCTGAAGCTGCATCTGAAAATTCATTGGATCTCAGTTTACAAAACCAGTTGGAATTAGTAAGGTTTTATGCAGGAGATCAAGGACTTCCTACAACTATCAGCCATTCAGAGACCATTACTCCAGGAGGGACACCTTTTACTGAGAATAGACTTGAAGCAATCAGTGAGGAATGTCCAATTAACTCCTCTCAGAGACTAAGCACTCCAAAGGGAATGGATGCATTTACTCCTATTTCTTTGGAGGATCCTATAGTAACCAAGTGGAACAACTTTCAGAGAGATTCAGACACAAGGTTGGAATATTTAGATGAATTTATTGCTGCTGAGAGACAACTTGTGTGCTTTAGAAGGCATTAACAGTAGAATCAATGTTGGGATTTAAAGCTCCTCTTCATCCTAGTACTTCACAGCATGCTCCTAAGTCTTTGGAGATCGATAAGGAAGCTGACTTCAGTCAATTGGTAGTGAAAGATACTTATGACTCTGCAACACTTATAAAAAAATACCACTACATTACAAGCTACTAGCTCACAATTTGGTCTGGAAGCTGATATACAAAAAATTCCAACAAAGGTTGCTAATTCTCCCATATTGAATCAGTTTCAAATCTCCACAGGGAC
This sequence comes from Erodium trifolium, assembly GCA_036897425.1. NCBI lineage: Eukaryota > Viridiplantae > Streptophyta > Magnoliopsida > Geraniales > Geraniaceae > Erodium > Erodium trifolium. Next base: position 7,150 of record JAYMTN010001692.1, read on the forward strand.
AGTTGTCTTGGTTTCTTGTTGTCCCAAAGACCCAACCCAGTTAGGAATTGGTCTGGAAGCTGCCCCACAAAAAAGTCCATCAAAGTTTGCTATCTCTCCCAACTTATATCTGACTCAAATCTCTACAGGGACAGTTATTTTGGCAACCAAGCTAGGAATCTCTACATAGTTGGAGAATGTAGTTCAGACATATTAGCCTCCAACATCTCTAGTTCAGACTCAATCACCAAATGAAGATACTGAGGCTAAGAGAGCTTGGGGGTTTGGCAAAACAATAGGATTGAAAGCAAAATTTGATGATGACTCAGTCCTACAACAACTCAAAGCTTCAGAAGATGTCAACCACTGTGTAGATTTGGAAGTTGGCTTAGAAGATGATTTCTCAGATTTGGAAAAGGAAAATTATGCAGATTCACCTCAGTTGATGGGAGCCACACCTGTCAACCTCTCCTCTCTCTAAAGTGATTATGAAATTCCTGTCATGGAATGTGAGAGGAATCTCTTCTTCTCAAAAGAGAAGAAGTCTTAGTTTCTTGGCTCGCAAGGAAAGGCCAGATTTCATATTACTTCAAGAATCTAAGTTGCAGTCTTTACTTACTAATATCCCCAGGCTTTGTCGTCTTACATGGGAATGGGAAATAACAGCTATTGATGCCATGGGAAGCTCAGGAGGTATCATTTCTATGTGGAATTCTAGAATGTTTATCGAGTCAACCGTAAAACCCATCCAAGGAGCATTATTCTGGTTTAGTACTTCACCTGAATTAAATAGGAATTGTTGCATCATCAATGTTTATGCACCCAATGATAGTCGGGCTAAAAACAATCTCTGGATTAATATTCAACAGGAGATCTCACTTGTTACACCAGAAACTATGATCTTGCTAGGTGTGAATTTTAATGAAGTTTTGAATATTTCAGAAAGAGCTAGCCAGAAAAGAGGAGGATCTTCATTGACTCATTTTCAAGCATTTGTTGACACCTAAGGTCTTATAAATCTTCCATTACAAGGGGGCAGATTCACTTGGTTTGGTACATGTTCACAAGCCTCAAGAATTGACAGGTACTTATTTTCTGAGGAGTTGCTAGCACTCATCCTTGCCTTAACAAAAAGTTGTCTATCCATAAGCATATCAAATCACGGACCCATCCTTCTATTTGACTCCAAAGTGGACTAGGGACCCAGGCCTTTTAAGTTCTTGAACATCTGGACTGAGGATGCTAGATTTTTACCAGCAGTCGCAAATTTCTGGTCTAACTATGCAGTCACATGTCAACATCATTATATTCTTTGGATGAAGCTCAAGTTACTGAAAGAAGACATAAAAACCTGTAACAAAAATGTGTTTGGACAACTAGAAACACACATACAAAGCCTCACTAATACGATAGACAAACTGGACAGCATTGTAAAATCAAGAAGCCTTACAGATCAAGAAAGTGCAACTAGAGGGGCAATAAAAGTAGAACTGATTAGAAAATACAAACTCCAATCCAAAATATGGAGCCAAAAAGACAGAAGAAAGTGGTTTCATGAGGGGGATAATGGTTCTAATTATTTCCATCGAATTGCAAACTTTCAAGGGGCAAGAAAAAACATTACATCCATTTGTGTAAATGGTGATCTTCTCTCATATCCAAATCAAATCAAATTGGCTCATGCACAACACTTTAGCAACAGATTTCTACAACAACAAAAAGAGGAAGTGGATCTTCAAGGACTACCTTTTGCAAATATTACTCCTTAACAAAACAAATGGCTAGAAAGACCGTTTTTGGAGGAAGAAGTACTTCAAGCTCTCATGGCCTGTAGTGGGGAAAAAGCTCCTAGGCCAGATGGTTATACCTTAAGGTTCTTCCAAATTGCCTGGCCTATAATCAGGCTTGATTTTATGAATTTCATCCTTGCATTTCATGCCACATGCCAACTAGGGAAAGGGCTCAATGCCTCATTTTTGGCACTCATTCCTAAAAACTCCTCTCCCTTAACATTTGATGACTATAGGCCTATTAGTCTCATGGAGGGCCTTACAAGATCTTGTCTAAACTCTTGTCCCTAAGGTTGAAGGTTGTCATTGGATCTCTGGTGGGAGATGAGCAGACAGGCTTTATTGCAGGGAGGCAAATCATAGATGGCATCCTCATAGATTCTGAGGTAGTTGACTTCATCAAAAGATCTAAATAAAAGTCTATAATCTTCAAGGCAGACTTTGAGAAAGCATTTGATAAGGTCAGTTGATGTTTTGTAATGCAAATTCTCACAAGGATGAGTTTTGGTAACATCTGGAAGCTGTGGATCATCTCTTGTTTTAGAGCAATAGTTTCAGTTCTCATAAATGGCACTCCCTCTAAAGATTTCTAAATCACATGAGGACTGAGACAAGGTTGTGCTCTATCCCCCTTGATTTTTGTTCTGGTAGCGGAAGGCTTAAACCAAATTATGAGAAGTGGTGTAACATCAGGCTTATTTCATGGACTGCAAATATCCTCAAATGGTCCACTTATCTCACACTTGCAGTTTGTTAATGATAGCATCTTCTTTATCAAGGCAATTCCAGACAGCATAAGGTGTCTCAAATATGCTTTAACCATGTTCTTTCTTGCCTCTGGTTTGACAGTCAACTATGAAAAATCTCAAGTTATTCCAATGAATCTGTCTGAACGTGAGGAAATTGTGATCCTCTCAATATTAGGTTGCTCCTCAATAGCTCTTCCAATAACCTATCTAGGTTTTCCTCTTGGGGTCAATCTGAAAAGAGTGAAATCTTGGGATCCTATAGTACAAAAATTCAAATAGGCACTTGGACTTTGGCAGGTAAAATTACTATCATTGGGAGGTAGAATAACTCTAATTAAATCCACCTTAAGTGCCCTGCCACTTTATTTTTTCTCCATCATTAGAGCCCCAAAAGGAGTCATTAAGGCCAGGGAAAGTTGGCAACGAAGATTTCTATGGAATGGCAAAGCCTAAGGCAAAGGATGCTGCAAGGTTAAATGGGGAACAGTCTGCAAATCAAAAAAAGACGGAGGTCTTGGTATCAAAAGTCTATCCAGGATGAACACTGCCCTCCTAGCTAAATGGTGGTGGAGGTTTGCACTTGAGAAAAAATCTCTTTGGAAGCTCATTATTTGTGGAAAGTTTTTGGTTGGAGAGTTAATGATTGGGATCTGTCACTCTTTCCTAAAGTGGGTGCATCTAGTTTCATCTCACATATATTAAGCCTACATAATGATTCAAATTTTTGCTTACATGTTTTGTACAAGGGGGCTTCGTTGGAAAGTAGGCAATTAAGACAGGGTTTTTTTCTGGACTGATATATGGTGGGGGGACACATCATTCCATTAGTTATTCCCAAGACTCTATACTCTATTAAAGAGTAAAAAAATTCTGGTAGGAGAAGCTTGGAATGGATCCATGTGGGAATTGGATTACAGTAGAACCCCAAGAGGGAGAGCAGAGCAGGATTGGCTCTCTCTCTCAAGATTATTTTGAATGGAATATCCCTCAGAGAACAAGAGGATGTTCGTGTTTGGCACTGGAACCATAAAGGCTTTACAGTCAAAAGATGTTATACATTACTTGAGCACCAAGGCACCCAGTCTTCATCCATGTGACCATCTTTGGATTACTGGTATTCCTCCGAAGGTAACTGCATTCTCTTGGTTGGCCTGCCATGAAGCAATACCTTCAAGATGCTTCCTTGAATCAAGAGGGATGCCATTTTCCCTACAAGACCTTCTATGCCCTATTTGTGATTGGGACTTGGAAGATGGAGCACATGCTCTTTTGCACTGTCCAAGATCTTGAGAGGTGTGGTGTCTAGTGGCAAACTGGTGGGAGACTAGTCTTGTTATCTCAGATTCAGTTAAAAATCTTTTAACCTCATAGTCCTCTCTTCAGAGAGCTAAGTACAGGAAATTCTGGATCAAAATCCTTCAAATTACTTGCTGGCAGGTCTGGTTAGCAATGAATGCAGCAATATTCAAGCAGGAAATAAAGTCTTCTCAAGATATCTTTCTACTTATTCAACAACAATCCTTCTCATGGGAATGGTCTTCTTTTCAGTCTTATGGCAAGTATTTCTCCTTTAACAATTGGAAAATCTCCCCCAAACCTATGTTTGCGTGACTCTCAAGGAATTGGTACTGATTCCATATTAGTGTTCTCTGGGGTTGGGGGTTATGGGAAGGGTCTGGTGGGGTTGGTGAGTGTTTGTGAGGATTGTGAGGTTTGTCATTCTGTTGGGGGTTCTCTTGGCTCGTTTTAGTGTGTGGTTAGATTTTTGTTAGGAAGGTTGTCTCAGTGTGGGTAGCTCAATCTAGGTTGAGTGTTTCTGTTCTGTTTCTTCTGTGGTTTCAGGTTGTGTTTTGGTGCTAATCTTCCTGCAATTCTCAGAGCAAGTTCACTACAAGATTCAACACAAGTAAGCAAACATAGGTTGAGTTCTTGGTTTTTCAAAAACCGGATTGCCTCCTCAGGGTCTGGCTCTGCAATCTTTCTTAATCAATGCTTGTAATTCAGCACAAGACCTTCATGAAGCCATCAAAGTTTTACATTGGCTCTTCAAGTTTCATTGGTTTCAGAGTTAGTTGGATAAGCTGAGAGTTTGGTTATAGTCATAGGTGAAGGATCACCTTCATTTCTCTTTGCTGGATGTGGGGTTCTCACTTTAATCCCCCCTTGTTTGTAACTGGGTGTGTGGTTTTCATTTTCTTCCCCTCTAGTTTTTCAAGGTCACTTTCTCTCTATTTGTTTTTGTCTCTAGGTCTGTAGTTAGGTCTAGTTTGTACTCCTTTTTAACCTCTAAAGAGGTTTTAATCTACTTATTTGCTTTGTTGATAAAAAAACCATGCCAGCACGACCCTCTTCGTCCTCTATTAAGCCAAAGAGGGCTTGGAATCCCCTTCATTCAAAATCAAAGCCAACTTTATGCAAGATTCCTATAGCATTCTACAATCCCACGCTAATCCCCCTTTCGCTTACCGACCTAACCACGCCGCTACTCCTTATTGACGGTGCAGTCTAGTATGGAGTGGTTCGGAAGCTACTGCCATCCTTAACGGAGGTAACACGGCAACCGCCACTGATGTTGTCCTGCAAACCCAATCATCGTCACCACCGCCTCTCGGTGCCTCTCCACCTTCGCTCTCAACTGTTTATGGACCTGACCCTCCAAGGCTCCCGATAGGGGAAGTCCCGA
>JAYMTN010001693.1:0-12349 GCA_036897425.1 Erodium trifolium
GATGTCAGTCCAGATGTCAACCCTGAAACTGACACTTTTCAAGCCGATGAGGAACCGGATACTCTAAGACCTGTGAACCCTTCCAAGAATGTGAAAAGGGATCACTCAACTCAAGACATCATTGGTAATCTTGAGGATGGAGTGCGAACTCGCTTAAAGGCATCTATCAATAACAGAAATATGATAGGTGCCACTTGTTTTGTCTCGAAAATTGAACCTAAAAATATCAAAGAGGCAATCAATGATGAGTATTGGGTAGGAGCTATGCAAGAAGAACATGGCCAATTAGAAAGAAGTGTTGTGTGAGAATTACTTCCTAAACCAGAAAATGTCAATGTAATTGGAACAAATTGGATCTTCAAGAACAAGACAGATGAACATGGGAATGTGGTCAGAAATAAGGCGCGCCTTGTGGATCAAGGATACACTCAGGTAGAAGGAATAGGCTTCAATGAAACCTTTGCTCCAGTACCCAGACTCGAAGCAATCAGGTTACTTTTGGGAATTGCCTTCCATTTACACTTCAAATTATATCAGATGGACATCAGAAGTGCATTTCTAAATGGATAACTAAATGAGGAAGTGTATGTAGCTCAATCTAAAGGGTTTGTTGATCTGCACATGCCTCAACATGTTTACAGACTTCACAAAGCTGTGTATGGGCTCAAACAAGCTCCATGGGCCTGGTATGAAAGGCTAACTCAATATCTGGAGAAGAATGGGTATGTCGGAAGGGGAGTTGATAGAACTATATTCATTAAGAAAGAAGGATCCAATATCATGATTGCCCAAATATATGCCGATGACATTGTGTTTGGAGGAATTTCAGACAAGATGGTCCAAAATTTTGTAAGACGTATGTATATTGAGTTTGAAATGAGCATGGTAGGAGAGTTAAGCTACTTCCTAAGATTTCAAATAAAGCAAATGGAGAATGGGATCTTCATCTTTCAAAGCAAGTATGCCAAGAATCTTGTTAAGAGGATTGGGCTAGAGAAACATCTCACAAAAGATCTCCTGCAACAACTCATGTGAAGCTCAATAATGATGAACAAGGAGAATATGTGGACCAAAGTCAGTATAGAAGCATCATTGGAAGCTTATTGTATCTTATTGCCAGCAGACCTGACATCTCATACTCCGTGGGAGTGTGTGCTAGACATCAAACGAATCCAAAGGCCAGTCGTCTCATTCATGCTAAACGAATCATAAGGTACGTAGCATACACTGTGGATCTAGGTCTCATTACACATTTGATACATCATCTACACTGATTGGTTATTGTGATACTGATTGGGTCGGAAGTGCTACTGATCGACGAAGCACATCAGGGGGATGTTTCTATCTGGGGAATAATTTGATCTCTTGGTTAAGCAAGAAGAAAAATTGCATTGATCTATCTACAACTGAATCAGAATATATAGCTACTGGAAGTAGTTGCACTCAGTTTCTTTGGATGAAGCAAATGTTGTCTGAATATGGCGACGGTCAAGATGTCATGACATTATATTGTGCAATGCCAGTGCTATAAGTATCTCAAAGAATTCAGTAAAACATAGTAAAACAAAGCACATAGATATAGGACATCATTTCATTAGAGACTTAGTGGAAAACAAGATAATACAACTTGAGTATCTCCCAATTGAGAGACAACTGGCAAACATCTTCACAAAGGCTCTTGATGTTGCGCGATTTGAAAAGCTACAGTCCACATTGGGACTCTACACCATTGAGCAATAAGATGGTTGAATCGATCAGGGAAGGTATGTGTACTGAATTTAATTAAGATATTTCAAGTTCCCTGACAGCTTTTGTATACACATCATTTAAGCTCTATGGACCTAGGTGCTACAAACTCTACTTCAAGAAGTTCTTAAAGATGTTGTCTTATATGTCAGTCCTGAAGTCATCTCAGGATCTGTTTGTTAAAAGTCTTAAGGACATTCCGGAGTCCACATCTGTCATAGGCTAAGCAACATATGTCAGAAAGGATGTTGCACCAACATCTACCTGGAAGGGCCTGTTATGATCTTTACTCTCTAGGAGGCTTGAGAGCTTGTTAAAAAAATTGTGAAGCCATGTTTAGCCAATAGAGAGCTCTCTACCTATAAGTTCACCGCTATGTAATTCATCATCTTCAGGAGTTGTTTGGCTGTGTGGAGACCCATCTCCCTCAAATTATGCACTGTTCATGCCACTGCCACTAAGCTTCAATGTATTATGCACTTACCCTAAGACATCATCCTAAGATAAGAGGGGCGATGAAGTTAAAAAGGAAGAAGCATGGTATGCTGATCTATTCCAAGTTGCTGACACACATGTAAGAGATAATGTTTTGACATCAAACAAGAAGAATCAAGGACGTCGCAGCTTGAGAGGCCCATGTCTTTCAGATCAATCAATACATTGGCCCAAACTTAAAATACAACTCAGGACAAAAAGAGAAGAATGATTGCTAATCTCTCTCATGTTACATCCTCTTATTGTAAGCTTGTTCACTTATTTGCTTTGCTATCTTTGGAAACTTTTGTGGCAACAGGAGGAGAAGTTATTTGTGCATGCAAAGATGAGAAAGGTATATGCTATGAAAGATGAAAACATGTTATTAAAGAGATAAGTTTAGCGTCCCCTGAACTAGAGTACATATGGTGCTTGCCTCAAAAATAGCCAAAGGGGGAGATTGTTGTTACATCTAGGTTGGCTATATTTGTGTCAAGCAAGATGTTAACTATGATGTCATCAGACATCGTATGTGTGCAACCAGTGCAAAGCTAGAGAAGATGTTAGCGCAAATGTCAGCTACTTGACAGCGTGCGCACGTGTACTTATCTGTGTCTATATTGTGCGCATCCATCCTTATTTGGTGCTATAGATTTATTTCATATACTTGTAGATACTCATGAGTAGATTTCTACTTGTATTAGGAAATAAGATTTGTTTCCTTAATATACAGATACTCGTGAAAGATTTCTATTTACTTTAAGAAACAAGATCGCGTGCTTCCCAAAAACTAGAAGATATTGTCAAAGATTTGTTGTGTGTGTTTTGGGAAGTTTAGCTGAACAAGGATTCTAATGTTCAGCGTGATCGTGACTCTAAGGTCTATAAAACCCTAGGTGGCGCATGCGATTGAAAAAGATGAAGAGCTATACAAATCGAGAAGATTCCTAGAGCTCCGGTTAATCGCAATACTGATTATCTATCGATCATTGTTGTCTGAGAAGACTATTATGTGCATTGTGCTTGTGTTCATGAATTTAGAGTTCTCAAGCGTGTTGCATTATCGTGTTGAGAATCTGGATGAAGTGAACCATAACAAATGCTATTGTGCCCATCCTGTGTTTCGTAACTGCATAAGTGATAGAGTTGTGTTCTCGTGGTTGAAGAATCACAACCTTTCATTGAAAACAAAGGACAATCCAAGACTAAAGGGCTTGTAGAGTGGAATCAAGCGAGGAGCTTGGATTCAGGGGGAGCCCTGAGATAGGTTTGTCAGTCTGTAATAATAACATAGGTTTGATCTGATGATATGAGAAACTTGTATTTTGAGTATTACATTATAGTGAAAACCATTCCACTAGCAGAGTGCCCCCAGACATAGGTGATGATGCACCGAACTAGGTAACCAATTGTATGTCTTCATGTGTGATTGCTTGTTTTTTTATTGTTGCTTCTTTATGTGTCAAAAGCAAGATGTGAGCCCACATGTCATAACTTCCTGGCTGACATCTTGTTGATTACACCTGATCAGAATTACACTTCTTTTAAAATTTTCCTACTCATCAAGAGTGGCTCTTAATGGCATCTAACTTGTATCCATACAAGTGACAAGTCCCTACTATCATTATCCATATGTCTCACAAGTGTGTATCCATATGTGAGCATAACCTTTACTGCCATCTATTTAGGACTAGCGTTTAGATATGCCAAGGCATGAATCAACACCGTGTAAATCATATGGTGATATCATGGTCTTTGAACTAAGAACTACTTTGGTAGTTGAGAGATACTCATTTCTTTGTTCTAATGGAGTATTCTCAAGGTGGGTCATCCAATGTCAAATTCTTTGGCATCTGTGAATTTGACTCATATCTCTATATGCATGATCAGTAAACATGATCCTCAAATAAAAAGTCACACTAGCTCTAACTATCGGTCTAGGCTAGGGACGAGTGAATGGACTAGTTTCTTTATTTATAAGTGTTCTACTATTAAGGAAATGTTCCTCAATACCTTGTATAAAGTAGCGCATACACAGTTCTATTAACATTACAAATTAATGATAATAAAACGTTTGCCCATTGTTAACTTACAAATGACATAATACATGGTGACACCCTGAGGGTGTGGCTTGTCCTGAGGCATAAAACCTAGAAGACTCCCACTTGAACTAGGACCAACTCACATTTTTAGCAGTACCTATTGCCCTAATATGACCCTAAAACTTAGGCTGTTGAAGTGCTTTAGTAAAAAGATCAATTAAGTTGTCCCTCCCTCTTACACGAACTGTGGTATGATATGGTAACGTCTTAATATGTGTTTGGATTTGGAATGATCCCTTGGCTCCTCAGCTTGAGCTATTGCTCTATTGTTATCGCAAAACAATGTTACTGGATATGATATGCTGGAAACAACGCCCAATTCGGTGATGAAGCTTTTGATCCAAAAAGCCTCTTTCCCCGCTTCTGTTGTGGAGATGTACTCGGCCTCTGTTGTTGAATATGCCACAGTTGCTTGCTTGGTGCTTCTCCAGCTAAAAGCGCCCCCTTTTAAACAAAAGACATGTGTCGGTCTAGAAACTTGCGTTGGTGTAACCCTTTAGCACCAACTCGCTCTTTGGACCTCCATACAGTAGAAACGCGCCCTTAGTTCTTCTAACGTACTTTAGCATAGTTTTTACAGCCACCTAGTGACTCTTACTTTGGTATGATCGGTATCTACTCGTTGCACTCAATGCATACGAGACATTCGGTTGAGTGCATAACATTGCGTACATGATTGACCCAATGGTCGAAGCATATGGAACATCATTCATACGCTCTTGCGCATCATGTGTCCTGGGACACTGACTCTTGTCGAGATGTATGTCTTACCTCACAGGCACAAACCCTTTTTTAGAAGTCTTGCATTCTAAACCTAGAAATGACTATCAATATAAGTACTTTGGCTCAAACCTATAAGTCTTCTAGATCTATCTCTATAGATCTTTTGCCTAACATAAGGCGACTTCTCCTAGATCCATCATCGAAATAGAGTTACTTAGCCATGAGTTAACGTCATTCAGACTTGGTATGTCATTTCCAATGAGAATTATGTCATCTACATATAGGACCAGGAATGTGATATTGCTCCCACCAACCTTTTGGTATACCTAATTGTTTGACCATTTCATCTAAACGAATATTCCAACTCCGAGATGCTTGCTTTAATCCATAAATGGATCTCAAAAGCTTGCATACTCTGTTTTTTTCCTTTAGGATCGACAAAATCCTCTAGTTGTATCATGTACACATCCTCGAATAACTTTCTATTTAGGAAAGCGGTTTTGACATCCATCTGTCATATCTCATAGTCGTAATATGCAACTATGGCTAGAAGAATCCTAATGGACTTAACCATTACAGTTGGCGAAAAGGTTTCGTCATAGCCAATACCATGAGTCTGCCCATAGCCATGCACCTGAGAGTGAAATTGGTCACATGCATGTCATGTTGTAACCCTCAACTTTTAAAACGTGTCATACTGCAGTCCCATACTATTAATATTTTTTTTAAATAAAATTGTTACTAAAACACGATAGTTTGGTAATTTCATACGAAAAACTAACGACGTTATTGATGGTGGTACATTCTTTCTTAAGGAGTTCATACATGAGATGTTTCTGAATTCAATGCACAGGATTGCAACATGTACTTAAATTAAGATGATCGACATAAAATGGAAGAATGTATTTTGGGTGAGCAATTTAAACAAGAGTTAATTGCTCAAAATTATCTCATGTATCGTCCATATGCAAAAATCCACCTTATCTATTCTCCGTGCATTTAAACTACCATATCTTTTAACCACAGTCGTCTATTAATTTTTTTAAGGAAATTACTACTCTTACGGTGGTGTCCATGAGCGAAAACTAACCTTATGTATTGTCCACATCCCTAACTTTAACGGAATATTCAAAAATTTATCAGTAAACGACCGTGATCAAATGATAAGATAGTTTAAACACGTGACCAATACATAAAGTAGGTTTTAGCCATTAACCATTTAGACAACATCAAACATCTTATCCAGAAGATCAGACGTATGTAAAATGGAGTGGGCAATTCTATCTACAAAAGTTGGTTGATTAGTTGTGTCCTCTAGAACTCAACTCAACAAGATGTAAACTTTGTGAAAACTTTGGGAACCTTAAAAAGAGGCCAGAGGTTATAGAGTAGTACCAGTTTTACTGGAAGAGCCAAGCACAAGCCTTGGACTTTTATAAAAAAATGACACCAAAACCACAAACTTAATTTATTGGAGTCTATAAATACTATTACTCTCAGGAGCAACAAGATGATCCAGCCTTCAAATACTAGCACAAATTGACCTTGGCGAAAGACTTGCCAGAATCCAACAACAATTTCAGATGGTTACAGGCAGATTGAACAAAAAAAAGCCCTGCAACACTGACAGGGTATTCCCAAAGTCCATAATTCTAAACCTTCTTGACCCATGTAAAATGATTGATGGAAGTTTCACCTTTTATGCTTCAGATTTGTGATCCACATCTGGGCATGTCACGTTCCCTTCACCCTCCACAGACATTACTGAAAGCCTGCATGGTTTGGTAATCTTCTTCACCTCGTCACTATCATATATTATGATTTTCCTCACCATCTTACAAAACTCCCTGCAATTGTTGAAAATAAACAAGGCTCAAAGAACGATTCCAAATCAAATGGTAGTGAGGTTCCTTAGTTACTTACGGCCATGGATCGTCTCCAACAAGCATCATATCACCTTCATCATCTGTAAACACAACTGCCCATTTGTCTGGTGGATGCAGCTCTCCTTTAATCTCAAACATTTTCTCCAGCTCGTTTATGAGATCAGCGTACCCTCCCAGAACGGTTAAATCCACTGCACGACCAACGGCCACCCCTTGCATTTGGACCTTACAAATCATTAGTACTTGGTATCAGAAACTTCACCTAGAAATTTCATACCCATAATCAAACAGAAACAAGAGTTAGTTCCACCTTGGTACGAGTTCTTGAAGCTTGGAGGCCCTGCTTTGCCTGCCCTTCCTTCAGTGCTCCTGGCTCTGATACAACTCTTTTCCTTTCCTTTGATGAATTTGTAACGTCCAAGTTCTGAGTCGTTTCAATTTCAGGTGGATTTTGTTCTCCAGGATGATAGGGCACACGGGGCTCTTTCTGTAGCCCAACACTTGCACTGGAGTTGGTTATCAAATCTATCCCAAACAACCGGCAACCATGGGATGCCTCGGTCCATTCTGACTGTTCTTGTCTACAGCCATTACGTGGCGACAAAGTAGCAGGAGGGGCATAGCCAGAGAAAAATGATGTTGATCCGGTTTTCTTATCCTCTACTGAATTTGAAAAGTTCAGGGAAGAAGAGAGATTATTCCCAGTGCAGCTAGACCTCTCTTTCTGCCTTTGAGGCCACACAACAGCACTTTCTACTTCAGATACCTGAGACTGGGTTGACCCTTGATACCAGAAGGCGGAAGCGGATGAGTTGGTAGTAATTTCTACATTCCAATTAAAGCGTGCATGTTATACATATCACAGATAAAATCTATACTTGGATGAAACAACTCACAATTCACAAAGCTCTCTATCTCCTACCAGAAGTGGGTGTATCAACAGCACGGGTCCTTTTACTCCTCACTGCTGGTTGTTGAGCATGGCTTAAGGAAGCAGAAACCGTGAAAGGTTCTATCTCCCATGGAGAAACCCTATCTGGTCTTGGAATTGTCACCAGTTCATCCCATTGAACCTGAAGGGTCAACTAAATGGATTAAGAACATCACATTAGCATTACAGTGTCCAAAATCATAATAAATTGAAACCTTCAAGCAACGCCATTGAGAGTCCGACCACTGTGGAGATGTATCTCCAACCCCAATTATAGTTCCTGAGAAGCTGAGCAAACATACCATAAAAGTATCATTAATATTAACTGCAAGAAAATAATCACAATGCGAGATGACCAAAATAACTTGTCTAGGAAAACCTTCTTTCAGACGAATCTTCTCCCTCAAATCTCATCTTGAAGCGCTTGCCAACTGAAAACCCTCTTTTTATGGCCTCTATATATTTGTTAACACCAATGATGAACTGACTTGTCCTGGGCACCAATAAAACTAAGCCAAAAATAAAAGAAATAAGGTAACCAAATCACAAAGGAATAACTGTTCACTACGGACCTTGGCTTGTAGAGCACAATAAAAAGGGTCTTGGCTTGAATAGCATGAGAAGCGGTTGCTAGAACTCCGAAATGCATACTTTGGCTGGAAATCACAGATGAAGGCATGGAGCTGTGCGTACGAGCAACTCTCCGAACTCCAACACGTAGTTCCCCATCATTACCCCTACAGAATGCATCATTGTAAATAAAACTTGACCTCTGATAATTAAAAAATACAGTTGAACCAAAAAAGTAAATCACCACACAAGTTAATGTTTTTGCTCCAACTACCTTACAAACACAAAAGAATCCCCCGCAACCAGTCCTTTAGATGTTGCAAAAGTACTCCATCCTGTAGTAAACAAATGTCTCCTTGGTTGACCTAATGCAGAACAATTGGTGTGTCAGAAGTCTTACAAAAGCTACAACAAACATGAAAAAGCAAACTTAGGATTGCACCAAAGCAGTACCTCTAAATATTTGTTTAAACCGCCACTCGTAGCCATGAAGGTCTTTGGCACATAATTCTTGAGTAGGGGTTGCTTGTTGCATATCCTAAAAAAAGTCACGCATAAGAGAAATTCACACAAAACACAAACCAACCAAAACGACAATTTGGGTACTACCAGAGGCGGAAGGCATTCATTTGCATGCTTGCGAGGAACAGAAAAACCCCCATGGGTGCTTGTATCAGAAGGCGTCAGTATCTTGCAAAATGAACGGACTGATGTCTTGGGAAGCTCTGACTTGCTTGTATCGGGAATTGTAGGATCAGTTTGCTGCAATGCCAAGAGAATGTCCAAGTAATTACGCTCATAGCTAAAAGTTTATTTTTCTGAGGACCCATTGGATGTTAGAGAATAAATGTTGTCTATTGAAGCCAGTGAAGTATTAATACATCCACAAGTGTTACGAAGATTAAAAGGTTTTTCCGATAACAGTTCAATGGTTTCCCAGATAATAAATATTTATATTACAATATGTTAATTCTCCCAACAACAACCAACTCTTTGTTTCCCACATCTTGTTAATTCACCTAAAACAATAAAGAAATGGCCGTAGTTTATTCTGTACTTCACATACACTTTATGGTAAACCGAAAATAGCAAGGTAAAACAATGTCGGAGACGAGAGAAATGAATTCTTACAATTTCTTCAGGGAGCAAAGTGATCTGTGCATAAACCTCGTCTGTTTCTTGTTCTGCCTATAAATTGAATTGGAATTAAAAAAAATACGAAGGAGAACAAGTATAGGAATCGGGGAGATAAAAACAAAACTGAGTATATGTACAATCAAAACCAAAACTATCATCAGAAGCAGAACACCTTCAGGTCAATGTTGACAACACGACAAAGGATCTTAGGAGGAAGATTAAAGAGTGGTATTTGCTGATTCAGCTCCTCATTTGTTGATGCTTCCAACTACAGTGAGAAAAGAAAATTCCAGCACTGGAAACTGTAAACCCCAAAACAGAAGCAGAAAAAACGAAGAACAACATTTTGGAAATAAGAGCAACAATTAAAGCTGATACCAATCTATTGAACAAAAAATAGGGATTTTCGAAGAGCAAATTCGAGACCTGTTCCAAGTGACCCTGAGGAAAGTAGACAACTTTATCCCCAATTTTAGGAACATCCACCAGTGGTCCTGCACATGCCTTCCACAGCTCTGTATACAGATCCTCCATTCCCAAACCTATCAAAAGAATCAAATGAATAGCCATATACACAGCTTTGAAACATTAAAAACAAGCATCGAGCATTTTAGCCATTGCATCTGTGTGTTAGGTAGCAAAACATAAAATCAAAATCACAAATTTTGGGCTACTCTTAAGTCTCATTCAAAATGGACTCAGCTGAAATGAGTCGAGTCTACGGAATTCTATTTTCTCTGCCTCCACAAAGGGCACTAATTTCCCAAATATCTTAGCATACCCATTAACAGAAACTGCAAAGTCTTCAACTTTATTACACTTTCCTAGCAACCAAACAGAGACCCATTCAGGAAAAAGAAAAAAAAGAGAGACAAACAAGAGCAACCAACCTACTTCTTACCCAGAAGACAGAGTAGTAAGGCAGAGCTCAAAAAATGTGTCGAGGAGGGAACAGACCCAAAAGAGATAAGAGCTACAAGGACACAACGGTTACGGAAGCTTTCATTATTGAGTCACTGTCAGTAAAGACTGATTATTTTCTGGAGCTCTGTTTCAGTTACAAGGAGAAACCACTCGTTGCTATGTCTTCTTCGCTCCCAAACAGCCTTCCGGCTGCTCCAAAACCGCTATTCTCTCCAGTCGACGTTACCAAATCCCCAAGTCCACTTTTTCTCTCCTTTGCATTTGTACCGCCGTTTCTCTCTCTAGACCATCAATATCCCTTGTCTCTGAATCTAAGCTCTAGCTTTTAAAATATGAAACATAATGCTTTGTTTTGATTTTACCGAAGATTTGTAGGAGATTACAGCATCATTTAAAGGAAACTAGTATTACATAATATCAATTTAAATGTGTAATCAAATTAAATCAAATCAGCACTAATCTATTTTATTTATTTTGATTTGATTATTTTTAATACTTCCCTCAAATTGATGCATGGAGAATCGTAATGCTTAGCTTGAAAAAGAGAAATTATAAAACGATCATGTCTAATGCCTTTGATGGTTGGTGCAAACGGCTACTCGTCTCGGGGCCGACAGTGCAAATGGCATCTCGTCTCGTGCCCGACGATGCAAACGGCATCTCGTCTCATGACCGACGGTGCAAACGGCATCTCGTCTCGTGGCCGACGGTGTAAACGGCTACTCGTCTCGGAGCCGACGATGCAAATGGCATCTCGTCTCGTGGTCGACGGTGCAAACATCATCTTATCTCGTGGTTGACGACGCGAACAATATCTTGTCTCGTGATCGGCGGTGTAAACATCATAGAAGGTGGAAAACGATTATGGTTGATTACCACGATGCGGAAGCGAAATAAAATAATAAAAATAAAATAAAAATAGGACTAAATATATCCTTCAAATGTGTTGTCTACTTGTTAGAACCATAAGCTAACAAGTGGACAAAACTACGAATTCGTAAGATTTGTCAAGGATCGAAACCGAAAATTGTAATACCATGTAAAATATGAAATAGAATGCTTTGTCTTTATTTTATTGCAAACCCACTATTCTTATTGATAGGATGTCACAAAATCACTAATATTTAAATACCATAATATAATTAAATCAAATCAAACTAATCTATTTTATTTATTCTTATTTGATCACCTTCGACATGGCTCATTATAATTATTATTTTTTCAAACAAAAATAGAATGCAAATGTTTTCTCTTCTCCAAAAATGTACATATGGATTATTATTTTTGGAAGCGAACAAGTGGTCTTATGCCCATTGAACAGTATTCATTGTAATAGATAATTGCTTGGCATTATGATCAGAGTAGAAATTTTACTCTGAGATATATCACTTATAATGATTAAAAATGAAAAAAAATCAAAATCGATTTAAACTTAAAATTTCACCAGTCTTTCAAATAACATAAATTTCTCATACGAGTTCCGATTTTTGCTAGTAAGATATCAATTGAATGGAATTCAACTATCCACAATTTTCATACGAGCTCCGATTCTCATACGAGCAGGCCACGTGTCGGTCTTATTGAAAGCTAGGTTGAGTGATTTGCAGACCATGACCCACCGCGCGCCCAAGCTGTTATAAGTCGTTGGATCGGCTGACTTACAAGCTGACCAGATCCTATCGTCCGTTACGTGCACGTTCACCTAGCTTTTCATCCGTTCGATTTGTTGACGGCGTGATCATCGGTTGCAGTTGTCGGTTGCACGTTTTCTTCAGTGGTACCACCCACACCGGATTTTCCACGCCAGCTGCTCTCATCAGTTGTATAACATCCCGCCGTGCCAGACCCGGGCCCCA
>JAYMTN010001694.1:0-12348 GCA_036897425.1 Erodium trifolium
TCAGAACATCATAAGAATGAACTGAATTGGTGACACCAGCCAATCCTTGTTTCAAAAAATAAATCAAAACTCAACCATTACAAAGGGAAGTCGAGGATGAAACGGAGTTGGAGAAATGAAGTAGAGACATACTGATTCCGGGAGCAGAGGAAGCATTGCCACCCTCGATGGCGGTGGCTCCGCCGAAGAGAATCAAGCGGGGGCCGTGGGACTTGGAAGCAGCGACGGCGGTGAGAGTGTGGCTGCATCGGGGACCCGGAGCGTAGTCGTCAGTGTCCGAGTAGGTCTCCAAGGTCCGATAGGTGGGAGCCGGATGCAACCATGGCTTCGAACCCATGGAGCTCTCGTCGCCGAAATGAAAATTCAGACACGCAACAGTTACAGAAACAGAGCAATCAAATCTTCTCCGATTCAACAAGAACCCTAAAGACGGATCGGACCCCGGTTTCTGGTGGGTCCGAGACAGGATTCGAATCCTAGAACTCTTTATTTATTTCTTTATTACTGCTCTGATTTGACAGTGAAACAGCCCAGCAGTGTTGGGGTATTTGGAGAAGAACACAGATGCTATGTACTGTGTGTTGTGTCTTCGTAATTAGTCAACTGTTTCGAGAGCCTTTGACTACTCAATGTTAGAAGAAATATCCTCTTACTCAAGAGTTCATTATTTGTATATCAAATGAGTATTTATGATTAGTAATGAATACGTTCATTTTGAAACGTTTTGGCTTGACGATTTTCATTTATAGAATAGAATCTCTGTTTCTTCTCTTCCCTCATCGGTGTTAGTGTTTACGTCAATGGTTTACCTCGACAACGAAAGATTTACACTGAAACGCCTTCTAATCGTCACGCTGCAGCTGCTGACTCAGCAATTTGATCGACGGGTGGTTCAGGCACGATTTTCCAATTCCTTTGTCTATTTTGAACACCGTTGCGGTCAAGGTCAATAACTTGGAACCGTTCCTTGCATACATTTCTCAATGTTCACTCTTCTTCACCTATTACAGACCAAACACAACCTTTTTTTCCCAGAAAATTCATATTCAAAATCAAGAATTGCCAAGTCAACTCACATCCCCCCTTCTAATTCTCTACTGTCAATCAAAAGTTCCTAAGGACAAGGATTGGGAAACCTTGTATGAATCTTGTTCACTTCTTCAACCATTTCCGACGTCAGCTCAACCTTGCATGCATTAAGAACCTCATCCAGTTGCCATGGCTTGGTAGCCCCAAAAACGGCACTTGCCACAAGAGGATGTCGGAGAACGAAGCCTGCCATAGCATGAAAGAAAAGTCTCAGCAGTAAGCATCTACACGACAAAGTTCTCACTTCAAATTGCTTTATTCTTTCAGATATGTCTACCCGTGAAGTTTCTTTTTATATGGTGTATCTTTTAAATGTAAGCAACCATATTAATTCAGACAAGGACTTCCATGTGAGTCTGACTAGGATGGTGGCTTCAAGTTCATTTAATGAAGAACCTACTTTGCCAGATCATTTAGGATGTGATTGATGAACAAAGCACCCAAAATAACCAACTTAGACGGCTCTAACAAACAATCTCGTGAATAGCGCCCACGGAGGGATTTTGTTTCTACTTATAGGAGGAATAATAAATAAGCTACTGGAGCGTATTATTATGCGATATGCACATGCATAGTGAATAGAATGGAGAAAGACAGAGTTTAGAGAGGGTATCATACCAATTGCAAGAGATACAGGATGGAGGCCATATTTTCTTGCGATGTCAAGATATTCCTAGAAATAGGAGAGAGTAGATTAGTCAAAATTGAAGCACGAGAGAGAGAACCATGTGTCCTTACAAATATCAAAAAATAGAACAACATAAGCTCTCAGAGAGACTAGCACAAACGGAGTTTTATTGTTTAAGGATCACTTTACAAAACCCTATGCTACTTACATTTCTCTGTTGAGGAGAAAGGATACAAATTGTGATGGTAATCAGAAAACCACGTGACAAATCATTTTGCCACTCAAAATATATAAAAGAACATTTACCATTTACAATTCATTTCACAGATAAGCATTGCGGATTTCCCCTTAGGTATTAAATAAGAAATGGAGATTAGAAATAAATGTTTTTACCAATGTAGCAGCTTTTGTGATGTTATTAGACAAGCTGTATCTGGATTCACCCTCTGAATACCGTCCTGGGAAAAAGCGAAAAGAAACAATACCACAATCAACAGTAGATGAAAGGGTAGTTTATTCAACAAGACTCCCACCATTGTGAGGTCTAGGGAGGATAGTTGATGCAGGTTGCCTTATGACGGCTTGGCAATTAAGTTATGAAACAAGGCTCCCCCGCCAGCAATGAGCAATAGATAACACAACAAATAAATTGAGCCATGAGAACAGCTCGACATTGTTGTATTTAGTAAAAAAGCAAAGAAGAATCTTGGTACTTGACCTTTAAAAAGATTCAACCGAGCATCAGCTAGATCCCCATCAGAAGAAAAGTACTTCCCAGAGAGTATCCCCATTGCCAGGGGACTGTAGGCCAACAAGCCAATCCTATAAAGAAAGCAAAAGCAACAATACAACAGATTAAGAATGCAGTAAAATTTAGGACAGATCCTTTTGTTTTTGTTAGGAGCACGAATCTAAGGTTTATCAAGAGATCTTGGGTTCTCTCCATTGAATCCTAAACAAGATCTGAGGGTTCTCTTTTTAATCGAATTCTCTAACCTATCCCATAACGAGATCCAAATGCAGGTTCATAACAGTTTTGAAAATGGATCTCTGAAGACAGAAGTACAAATACATGAAATCAGTTAAAACTTATTCAAAATAACAGTATATATAGTTTCCACGTGAAGCACAACAATGTCTCGTACCCAGCAAAATATACCGACTAATAAAAGGAACCTATCCATAAGTGCCTCTCCTACATCAAAAGTTGAAATTATAGTCTGAAACTAAATATCTTCCGTTGTACCATCCATAAATAGGTATGCAGAACAGAAGATACCTTTTGGTCGAACTATTTTAGTACATATATTGAGCAAATACATCTCATGTATAAGAAAAGGTGTACTAGAAATAGGAGGCTTCAAAAATAATGAATATCTAGTTAAGCTCGTCTCACTTGGGCTAGCTTCTATGAATCAGATTGCTAACAGTCAAAACAACTTAAGGATGTGGATTCCACTATTCCAGTAATATCACTGTTTTATCTACTATAGTACACAACTCTGGAGAAATCTGTAAATGCTATAATCTGCATGTAATTCATCAACAAAAATCAAGAAATTAGGGTGTGTAACTAGAAAAAGAGTACTGCAGTTCACAACCACAACACAGGCGTCGATATATTGCTTTAAGGATTTGTCGTACCTCTCATTATGACAGCACTCAGCCATTGCAGAATCAAAAGTTCGACACAGCAGGCTGTACGAGTTCTATGACAGAAAGTGATTTGCATATTTAGCCTCAACATGAACGAGGAAGTAAAGAGACAATAGAAAGCTCAATAAATAATGATCCATACAACCTGCACAGATACTACCCTGGGACATGAAGGGTCCTTTTCAGCAACCTGTAGGAACTTCATCACACCATAGGGTGTTTCATTACTGAGTCCAACATATCTAATCTACAAAAAAGAAACAACCACTTCACTGCAATTTCGTACTAGTAAATAATCAACAAAGTGGAGAACCCCAAATATAAGTACACACCTTTCCAGCATCGACAGCTCTGCCAAGAGCATGAAGTTGTTCCTCTATACTAATAGAAGCAATCTGTCGCGCAGGTTCGTACACAGTCTCTCCAAACATGGGAACATAGCTAAACAATACAGCCATTTAGGAAAGGAAATATCAAATTAGATAAGAAGGGTGTGAAAACAAAAAACTACCATATCAGTAATCTTAGTACTTTGCCCACAATTACTAAATAAATGATGGCTATCAATATGCATTTGCTACATCAACCACAATTATCCCCAAATAACAGGTAGGCTACACATACAAACCGATCAGGCCAATGAATCTGGTAAAGATCAATGTAATCTACACCCAGTCGAAGTAAGCTGCACCAAGATAATAAACAACCCATAAGTCAACAATACAGTTTACCATAACATGCAAATTATAGAGGTTTGTAGTAGAGAATTCTCTAGACATTATTTAGCAAAGTACCAACTAGAATCTCTACCTATCGTCAATGGCCTGGGTAATGTTAGTTGCATCCAAACATGAGGGTCCGTCACGAATCCAAGTCATTTGACCAGAAGGACCAGCAACCTGGATCAACAGACCAAAAAAGAAAGTATGAGCATAGCCGTAAAGGGGCAATTGAGTAAGCTTAGTACAAGTAGCCAACACAGTCACCATGTATAGAGCTACAAGAGAATCAGAGAGCTGAGACCTTAGTGGACAAGACGACTCGGTCTCGGGGAATCTTGTTCTGTCGAATCCAAAGGCCAAGGTACTGCTCGCTCCTGCCTTGAGTCTGAGCTCGCTGAGGGACTGGGTACCTGAAATTCCAAAGGTGTGAGCATAGGAACGTACGTGTAGAGGAAATGGGTATGGGTTTTGGGTACATTTCAGCAGAGTCGAAGAAGTTGATTCCAGAATCGAACGCCTGATGGAGAAGGCGAAAGGATTGAGACATGGTGTTTTGCTCTCCGAAAGTCATTGTTCCTGTAGCAGAGATTCAAACCGAGCTCCGTAAATCGACTGCATAGAAATGAACAAAAAATAGAGGCCGTGAAAGAAGATGAAACCTAAGCAGAGCCTTGAAACCGTAAGATCAGGAGCGAGGTTGAAGAAAGGAACAGCAGACATTTTCGTTTCTAGCTCAGGAAACATTTGGCGGCCTATGATGTTGGTGATAAGAGGAAGCTGAACAGAAAAAAAAAAAAAAACATATATATAGTTATTGGAGATGCAGGGGATCGAACCCTGTACCTCTCGCATGCAAAGCGAGCGCTCTACCATTTGAGCTACATCCCCATGTTGATTCCCTATACTGAAGTATAATTATCAAACATCAAAGTTTCT
Source organism: Erodium trifolium (assembly GCA_036897425.1). Classification (NCBI taxonomy): domain Eukaryota; kingdom Viridiplantae; phylum Streptophyta; class Magnoliopsida; order Geraniales; family Geraniaceae; genus Erodium; species Erodium trifolium. Next base: position 5,032 of record JAYMTN010001694.1, read on the forward strand.
ACAGTTGTTAATCAAAAAGTACATTTATCCCAACTGTTTGATCAGCTTAAACCTTTATATAAAATACTAGGGGTACTAATTATTTTTAACCAGCACACATAATCTCCATCGGAGGTACAGAGAAATTTTCAATTAGAAACCGGTAAATCTTCGCGCTAGTTTTCCAAGTTGGTGGGAAAACTGATCATCTCTATTAGACCTTCCTGGCATCTAATCAGGCGTCGAGCTGCCGAAAATAACCTCCAGATTCTAAAATTATGGCCTAAACAGACTGGGATTAGATCTAATCCCGCTGTGGAAGGTCAAAAAACATTCTACCTTGTGTTTTCTGTACATTTTCACAGTAATTTTAGGTTTGATCGAATTATGTTTATTACAGCATGAATAAACCCATAACATGTAGTTGAACTAATTTAACTGAGTAACCGGTTAAAGACTTAAAAGATGGTGTTTCTTCAGAATTCTATATGATACTGGGAAAGGGACAATGAAAGCTATTGAAAGACAAATCATTGCTATCATTCAATTGGGTCAATCATGGACTGTGGATTGAATCACAAAACCATTTATCTTCCTTCATGTCAAAACCGAAAATCCGATGAGACATCCAAAGGATTTGCAAAACTGATCCAGCAGATTTATCTATAACGAGCCACATTTATCGGACTAAAAAATAGTAACAGAAAAGGACTAAAACTCCTGCGATGCGGATCCGATATCGCCTTTCCCCTTGCCCATCTTCTTCGGCAAGAGATTCTGGTGGATATTGGGCAACACACCTCCATTAGCAATGGTCACAGCACCCAGAAGCTTGCTCAGCTCTTCATCGTTCCTCACAGCAAGCTGGATATGCCTTGGAACAATGCGATTCTTCTTGTTGTCTCTCGCAGCATTCCCAGCGAGTTCCAGAACCTAAAAAACAACACAACAAAGAACGGATCAACCAATGTACGATTCAACAGAGTTTTTTTATGAACGAAACCCAATATTCAAAGAAGGATAATTGAAATTGCATCACTTTCACAAGCAAAAACAATGATAAAATCTTGACCATAATTGAATCATTCAAAAGATAAATCAACGATCAGTAAAAGGTAGCAATCCCGAAATCAGCATCCCATATTTTCCGAGAAACCAAACAGGGAAAACAATAGGCGATCAGAATCAGACTGTATGACCTAAACCAATAGCACCCAGAAAAAAGTACCTCAGCGGCTAGGTATTCGAGGACGGCGGAGAGGTAAACGGGAGCTCCGGCACCGACACGCTCAGCGTACTTTCCGGCTTTGAGGAACCGAGCAATACGGCCGACGGGGAATTGGAGACCGGCCTTCTGAGACCTGGAGACGGATTTGGAGGACTTGGGCTTGCCTCTGCCTCCCTTAGTCGACGGAGCAGAACTCATCGCGATCGGCGTCTGATGAGAAATGACGATTCTGAAACCCTAGATGAATTGGAGACGATTGGGGATTGAGAGTATTGGTCAGATAAACGGAGGGAAAGATGGAGCTTATAATGGAGAAAGGAGGGTAACGTGGAGGAATTTGATTAGTTTAGAGCAGTAGGTGCGGATCGTCGACGTGGCCTAAACCCAAATACAGTGCTTTTGCGCGCCATTTGTCTGTTAAAGGACTTGGACGAATATTCTGAAACGGGTTTCATGTTTTACCGGTTTGGCGGGACGATAATTTTATTTTTTCTTAATCTCGACCAAAAACTCTATACAAATTGCAAAATACACCACAAAAGAACACAAAGTTTTCAACTTTGCCCCTAACTGTGACATCATGTATGAACCGGATGAAACGGCGACAGAGCCACCGCACGCTCCGCCTTGAGGCTCTTGCCATTGGGTTTGGCTCGAGCCCCGCGAGCGATCAGTTCCCGAGCCACCTGCGCGTGCCCGGCCTCCAACGCCAAGTGCAGCGGCGTGTACCTCTCGTTGTCCACCGCGTCGACCTCCGCTCCGTGGCTCAGCAACAGCTTTACGCTCTCCACGCGCCCCTTGAACGCCGCCCTGTGCAGCCCCGTCCAACCGTTCTGGTCCCGCCCGTTCACATCCGCCCCCTCCGCCAGGCAGCTCTTAAGGATGTGCACGTCGTCTACACGCGCCGCCCTATGCAGCGCGTCGCCGAGTTGGAGCAGGTCGAATAGCTCCGAGTGGCCGTTCTCCATCGCGACGGCAAAGGCGGTCTTGCCGTCCCTGTTGACGGCGTATTTCGTGTAGGCTGAAGATTCCAGCAAGCACTCCACGGCCCTGTTGTGACCTTCCGCGGCGGCGTAGTGGAGCGGGCTCCACCCGTTGCGGTCCACGATTTCGCTGTTTCCACCGGCGGAGACGCAGAACCGAATCACATCAACGTTTCCTCGAACCGCCGCGACGTGAATCGGAGTCCTCCCGCCGGAATCGACCGAATTCACATCTATTTCTCCGAACCCATTTCGGAGGACCTTCATCAAATCGACCCTGTTCATCGCCGCCGCATCGTGCAAGACGCAATCCGTCGAATCGTCGATTCTTCCACCAGCAGCGATCAGAACCCTCGTGATATCTATGTCCCCCGATCGAACAGCCAAGGACACCATGGACTTTCCATCTACGTCCCTTCCGTTTACATCTGCTCCGGCGTCGAGCAAAGTACTCGCCAGAGTTGCGTTTCCACAGACTACGGCCGATCTTAGCAACGCCGTGAGCTGAGACACATCACACCCGGAAATCGCTTTCTCGAGAAAAAGATTAACTTTTGGGATCTGGGTATGATGAAAAATGAGATGCTCTGCAACATGGGGACCTCTGAAGGAGATGGGTAAGTTAGCATCCTTGAAAACGTGCGGCCCTGGTTTGGCGAACAGACGGCGGAGGTCATCCTGATGAGCCTTTCCGGTGGGAAGCATAGACGACCGGACGAGGATTGTTGCCGGAGTAGTAGTACTCAGAGGGGGTTCATCAGACGGCTGAGATTGAACCAGGGTGTATGATGAAGTGGACAGAGGAGGGATGATTGAAAACGGCTGCTGAAAATGGAAGAAAGATTGTTCTGTGGTGGTGAGGGACACTGCAACGGACATGGTATGCATCAGATTGGTCAAGCGGAACGTTGTGGTGCACTTCTGGCCTCTCTTGAAGGCCATGTCCACCTCCTTAATGTCTGGCTTAACCAGTCTATCCATGGCTGCTTGCCTCAGCCTTCTCCTGAATGCAAATGGGGTTGTTAGTTTGATATACAGGAAAATGAAGAAGGAGATGGTGAGATGCTCTTTTTCCTTGTCTTCATATGTGAAATATTCAATTGATAAGTTGAAGAGTAAATAATGGATCAATATATCATATTTGATTTGTTTATATATGTGCCAGTGTGGAGTGGGGAAGGGAGATGTGACTTCGACAATGAGAAGGTGGAGAAAAAGTCGTTATGAAATGGTTAGAATACGAAGTAATATACGACGCAAAAGAGGACAGTGAGGTACTTTCTCATTGGTAAGATATCAACATCTCCAATTTGTGTACAAGTAGTGATGTTCTTCAGTTTCTTTGTAGGACCATTTGGATATGATTTTAGAAGTGCTATATTGATATTTTTTGGGTTGGACTGGTAGGAACAGACAATCAGCTATTGTGTCCATAATATTGTTGCATTCTGAAGCATATAATTGACTCTTAACCCATTCATGGTGAAATTGGATGAATCTGTAAAAGTTTTCTTGAATTACCATCTTCTTGCATATGTGCTTATGGACCAGAATTACTAAATCAACACTTTGCGCATATTGAAAAGACTCAGTCTTGCAAATATATTTATTGCGATAAACACATATCTATGATGCTTAGTTTAGAACATTTTATGCTTTGTCTTGTGTAGATTCTGTCCAAGAATATCCTAGGTATATTAGAGAGGATTGTGACAGTTTGACTGTTGATGAGCCCTTTGCATAAATATATTAGAAATGGAAGGAGCGAAGCAACCACACAATTTCATTAGCTGAGAGAGAAAATTGAACAGTCAAAGGGTGATGATAATTTTTAGAGACAAATAGTGACCTCAATGAGAACAGAGCGCATAAAAGCTGCATAACATGCTATCCAAATAAACAAACAGCAAATTGCAGAAAGATCTCCCATAAACAAAACTGCAAATTGTAGAAAGGTCAATAGGATAGAAGTTCTGTAACAGTTTAATAAGCTAATTCTGATGTTCAAGTCATGGTTGCTTCTGAAGAGCACAATGCATGAAAATGCGATGCCAAGTAACTAGTCTTTTTTTATCGGCTAAATCAAGTATATTAAGGCCTTGGGCTCAAGACCTTGATTAAGTAGAGAGGATCACCAAATAATTAGTTGACTTTCTTTAAAAGATGCTTGAGCTAGGATAGGGATTGGCACCTGAGTTGCACTTTATATCTTATAGAATATTTTTCACCTGCAAAAAGTTGAAGGTGAAACTGTGCCTGCCTGTTAGTATTATTAAGTATTAACACACTAGATGTTAAGCAGCTGCAAAAGATCCACTCATACAAATATGCCCCATAGACGAGATTATTGATGACTACTGATCAGTCAAAAGATACCTGAGCATATTAGAGTATAGCAAGACTGTGTATGATATAAAAATTGTAGAAAGGGGAAGCCATTACATGAATTCAATGGTTGATAAAGAAGTAGGTGAGTGTGATGTTATTTATAGAGATATAATTTGTTAGTCCACTCATCGTGACCCTTCACCATCGCATCAATTGGTGTGCCACGTGCAGTGGCTGCTCTCTTAAAAAAATCAGATTGCAGAACAGTACAGTAGAATTTTCCTCACAATTCAATTAACAGATTTTGGCTTCCATATAATGTTTCCTTACCAGTAAGATGTATGACAATGTGATATCTATGCATTTGGTTGCCTTTTGTTTATGTGCTCTATGGTTTAGGATTATCATATTTTAACGGTTAGGAGATAATGCTATGTTGAGTCACTTGGCCTCATTAAGGAGCCAAAGGTAATGATATAAAAATTGCATAGTGGAAATACATGATAAAATAAACAAGGATAACATGAATGCATAGTGGGAGATAGATTATTAAGCATTGTGAGTATCCATTATCAGTGGAGATACAGATAAATTAAAGGGCCCTATGGATTTGCTGTGCAGCCCAAGAGAAATTTGGATAAAGGGTTTTCTCGAGACCCATTATAGGTTGTTAACATACTAGTGTATGGACTGGATTCTTAAGAAGAATCAAAGATTCAAAACAATTTAGTTTGTTCAAGTCTAGTTGGGCCCTGCCTGCCCAAGGGCTTAAGCTTTTGGGCTGGAAATTTAACATAGTAACCATTTTTTTCCTTTCTTTAATAATTTTATTGCTATAGATGGGTCAAGTGAACTTTTGGGGCATTGGTGTGATGAGTCAGCATAGTGATAGCGAAAATGAATTTATATCCACACATATCTGAGATTGTTTATAATCCTTACTTGCTGTCATTAGTTCATGCTCCAAGTTTAGCTTCCTGCAAAACTTGAGACTATTTTGGGGTTTGACGCAAGATAATAATAATAATGATCTGGTTCATAGTAAAGTGCCTCTAAGAAATAAGGTTTGATTCTGGGTAAAGTCACTAGAAAAGTTCTCTAGTTTTGGAAGATCTGAGGCATTCTATATTCCTACTAAACATAAAATTTCCCTTGCAAAAAGAAACCATAGGAAGTATATGCACATTTCCTCTATTTGGATATTGCTTTGTTAGTGTAATTGATCCAGAATCCAAGCATTGTTGGGTTGATTCCAATTACTTGGTCTTGCAGGTGAAAGACAGGCATTTCGGCTTTTTTGATGTCGAGAACGTGTATGAAGTAGCATTTTTGGTGTTCACTGAATCTGTTGACTAGCCTCATTGGCATAACTGCATTGAACTGGTTTTGCTCTCTGCAAATGTGAGATGAAGAGAATTGATCCGTATTATTAGAACTCAAATAATAATGATAATGTATTGGCTGTGGCTACAAGTCAAGTAGGTGTATAATACATGAATATGATACAGTGATTGGTTTATGGGAGTTGAATGTATTTATGTCTCCCTCTGGCTCTGTCAACAAAGATAAGAAAAAGGGAGCAAGTGAAGAACCCTTTCAATGGACCATCACATACACTGCATCAACTTTTCTCTCTCTCTTCCAAATCCATTGTATTTATATTGCACCACCATGCAAATGCAAATGCAATGCACGATTCCACGACTCTTTCTTTTGTAAACACCAACTTTTCATTATTTATCCTCGGCTACGTACGGCCGCTCTATGTTCGTGTGTATGTTGTCATTGAAACGCTATCAAGCTTCTCTTCTTAGAACGGAGTGTGTCAAAAAGACGGTGGACCATAAAAAAGTTATCCAATACAATATCAAATTCAAAGTAGGATAGACACGTTAGATCCTACATGGAAATGACTAACAAAAATAAAATGTAGACTCTCATTGGGAGCCGATGAAGCACGGAGCGTGGAGGCCATAAAATTTAAGGGTGGGCGACGGGGTCTATTGTGATAACGGAAGAAATCACTGACTGTGAGTATAGGCTAGACCGACTTGATTCCAGAGGAATGTTGGCGCATGCCACATGGTAGAGTGAAATTCCTCAGATGGGTAGTGAGGGCAGTTGAAACGTACGGGTGTTGGCTCTCAAACTGGTAGGGGATAGAATGTTGTCGGTAAGTAAGACAGACATATTAGATCCAACATGGTAGCACCCCCCCCCCCGAACACCCGAAGAACATACGGACGTCGTCTTCCCTCTCAAATGGATAGTAAGGGCTATTGAAACATATGGGTCCTTACCCAGAGTTGACTGTACTGGTTCCCAAAATTCACAATGGGCCATTGGGCCAGTGCTAAGAAAGCGGGGAGAGATCCCCCCGTTCCAACTACCTCCAGGATATAACACATAAGGGATCCCTATAATAGGGTAGGGGTACCCATGGGCCTAACGGGATATGTGCCGGTCTGAAGGATTGAGCCTACAACCTCCTCCACCCTCTATGTCTTATACCTTTAGTCAAGGGTTGTCTCGTGTTCTGAGATGGACCCGCGAAGGCAACACATGAATCATTTCGCTCTTAGCAAGGCCAAATCTGAGAGACGCTTGTTCGCCCTGAGTTTCGTCATTTGTAACAGAGAGCGTAGGAATGTCCACAGCTCCCCACGAGAACCCGTGCCCGCTTTTGAGCTACCCTGAAGAAAAAAACACTAATCTTCACTAATGGCCGAGCCAGGACGTTTGATAGGTTCTGTAATTCCCTGAACCATTGGACCATTGAAAGCTAACAAAACACTCGTG
>JAYMTN010001695.1:0-12347 GCA_036897425.1 Erodium trifolium
TGTGTCCCACTGTGCCTCATCATGCATTGGCAGCTCTTGAACCATCATCCCTTCATTCCCAATCGTGGTTGAGATACACAGGGATGTCCCTTAATAACCAAGGGACCCCTTCGACCCGAGTGGTATTCCCATCTCCTATAGTCCACCAAAGGCCTTAGCAAAGGAGAGGCTGGGTTGCCCGAACCCCCAACCAAATGTAGCTCAATTTTTTTGCTCATTTAGCTGTAAGAAAGTCTCCATTTGGGTAATACCGTGCCTTGAAAACCCTAGCCACCAAGCTATTTGGCTCTGACAGAAACCACCACCCCATCTAGGCCAAAAGTGCGAGGTACATATCATACATGTCTCGAAACCCTAACCCGCTTACCTCCTTTTATTGGCACAATTTTTCCTAGTCTTTCCAGATGATCGGTTTCGCGGTCGTGGCATACCCGCCCATCAGTACTGGGCCAGTGCAATTGAATTTTGTCCACCGCACCCCTAAGTAGCAAAAGCATGCTCATAGAATAAATCGGTAGTGTTTGTCAAACTGAGCGAACCATGACCTCCTTACCCCTTGCTAACAACATGCTCCAATCTTAGTCAGCAGCCGATCAAATATAAACCGTAGCTCTGACCCCGGTTCTGGCCCAACATACTAGGGACCCCTAGATACATGGATCCCTGTGAAATATCTTGGATCCCGAGGGTGGCACAGAAAACCAGGCGAGATGCAGGGAAGTATTAGTACTAAAAAAGATGGAAGACTTCGTTTTGTTGATTACATGACCAAAAAGCATGACGAAAGTGGTAAGGATCTGGTGCAGGTGTTCAACCTCCTTGCGGTCCGCCCGACAAAAGATGTAGCAATCATCTGTAAAAAAAGATATTAGATATCACTAGTGCCCCTCGGGCCACAGAATAGTCGTGCAGCTTTCCGTCCTCTTCCTTCCCCAACATTCGAGAGAAGCCTTCCATGCCGAAGAGGAAGATGTATGGGGACAGGGGTCCCCCTATATTATTCCACGGCCAGCCGTAAATGATGATGTATGTTTCACTCCTGAGCCAACTAAGTACCGAATGAACTATAAGAAAGCCAAAATTAGGGCCCTCCATTGGGGACTAAACTCGAACGCTCCCATCTTAGCTAATATGAAAGACCACTCGACTCTCTCACACACCTTACACATATCGAGTTTCAAGGCCATGAATCCATTGACCCCTTGTGTACGACCACAGGGAGATTGGATGATCTCGTAAGAGATGAAAATGTTATCCTAAATCGCCCTGTCTGGCACAAAAACCCCTTGGTTCACTGCAATAATAGGGTCGAGTAAGGGTTTCAGGCGATCAGTCAGAAATTTCGAAAGAGTCCAAAATATAACATTACATAATGGTATATACCTAAGGTCCCCTATCATCCTCGATGAATGATTCTTTCGGATCAACACCAAAGTGGTTGTGTTGACGTCCCCATCAAAGGTCCCTGTTTTCACAACCTCCTGAACAAAAGTTATAACCTCATTCTAAAGGGTATGACAATAATGCTGATAAAAAAAGGGTTCAAAATATCTAGCCTTGGAGTCTTGTTAGGATCCATCTGGAACACCTCATGTCGAACCTCCTCATCCGGAACCCGGGTCGTAAGTACCCGATTTCGGCTTCTAGATATCAGATTTGGAACCGGCATAAGCAGTTCATGTAGGTCTACCTCCCATGCCATGAATATTTGCTTGAAGTATGCATCAACATCTCTTTCATGGCCGTATCTCATGTGACCTCCACACCCTCATTTGTTTACATAGCCCGAATCTCATTATGGTATTGTATCTTTATTGCCGTCGTATGAAAAAAAATTGTATTGCGGTTCCTATCGACCAACCAATGTTGCTTCACCCTTTGTTTCCATAAAGCCTCTTGTCTGGATAGGGCTGCCTTATAATGCTTTTGGATGGCCAGCCTCTAACAAATTCCTACTCGGTCCCGCTGGCCATTTTGTTCACCCAAGAGATGTTGACACTTCCTGACCCCACACATCCAATGAACAACCAATGTTGCTAATATGATGCTTGATATGCTGGCTTCCCGGATTACCCCCATTCCTTCAGAACCAACCGGCCACATCCCTGGTCTTCAACCCAATCATTTTCAAAACGAAACTGCCTCTTCGGTGATCCCGGTCTGTCATTCACCAGGTACAAAAAGGTGGGCATGTGATAAGATGTGGTGACTCTCACATTTCATAGTCAAGCCTGTGGAAATCTTGTTCTGACATCCGACGACATGAGGCCCCGGTCAAGTCGACCTCTATCCGTGTCCGGGGGTCCTTGCCCCTCGTACAAGTGACTGAAACCCTTCTAAAGGTAAGTCCTCGACCCCAATGTTAGTGAGGCCATGACGGAAAGCCTAAATAATGGCCACTAGGTACGACCATCCTCCTCTCTTCTCCCTAGGATGGAGTATACCGTTAAAATAACCCATAAGAACCCAATCACGAGTTTGATAGGCTCGCCCCAACCTACGAAGGAGCTCTCAAGTCTGATGCATGTGTTCCCATGCCCGTTCGTTGTACTCACCCATGAAGCAAAGAACATGCTCTTGTCCCACCCAGATGTGGGCGTCGATATGCGTCTGGCCTTCTATCACGACATTGCATCTCTCCAACCAGAGGAGTGCAATACCCCCTTCCGCCCCTTTGAAGGAAACTCAGTCCCTCCATGAAACCCGAGACTACACTAGAGTAGGGAAAGACGTGGTCGAGAGTGACGGTCGTCCGAGTTGTACATCTTGTTGAGAAACACCACATACGATTTGAACCTACCCATAAGGTCTTTCAGCTGATGTTTATTCTCACCAGAACCGAGACCCCGGTAGTTCCATGCCAGAAACGAAATCATCGAAAAAAACCTAACTGAAAGTCGAACTGTCGCACGCACGCAACGTTGCGATCGGATGGAGAGAGGAGAAACTATGCATGAGAGAAAGCAGAGACGTACACGTGATGGTGGCGCGAAACGAGAGCCCAATCGTTATCGTTATCGGCGGTATGAATTCCCCGGAGCAGGGATGAAAATCTAACCCTAAACGTAGCTCTATCGTAGTCTCTTACACTTCCTCGTATATATAAGTTTGATGGGATATTGGACGCTTTCTTTAATTTGTTTTGCTTATTGATATATAATAAACAAAACTTTAACAACTAGATGAAGCATATATAAAAATCACACTTCTCTTAGAGAATCTCCAATGGTAATAGTCTGTACAGTGGTTTGGAGGGGTGGTAGGAGCACATTTTGAGTCTCTCTCCTGCAAACCACTACCTCCTACAACTACCTCTCCAATGGCAACCAACTAGTAGTTGTTTGGAGCCATTGTTTGCACTTTTCATATTTTCAAAACCACCCCAAATTAAACAAGTTATTTCTGTCAAATTTAAAATACATACGCTAATTAAACTACAAACAATAATTAAACATAATTCTTTTCCATAAACTCGACGACCTTTCAAATATTTTTTAATCGCGCCAATATGCATACACCACTTCGAATCATCCTTGAGAATCTCCCACACAACACGTTTAGTCCATGCTTTGTGTTTTCCCTCGTAATTGGCTACGGTCGTAGCATAGATTTCCTCATCGGTTGCTCCTTTTCTAGGAGCATTGAGACGGTCTCAGTATATCTCATTAAAGAGCTTGCACTTTTGGCTCGTCCGAAGGAAATGGTCCTTCAACTGCTTACAAGTTCGTGTAAGCCACTTTTCATTCGCGGTTTCAAGGAAAGCGAGGTGGACGGCTCGAACCGGACACTCCAGAAAAAATCGCTCCATCCCGGGGCTCGGGAGACGTCGAGAGGCGTGTGGCAAGAAGAACTCCTGCCTGTTTGAATGGGGAGCACATGGGAGGATGGTTGGGGAGATACCCCTCAACCATCCTCATCAGGACGGACCTGACTCCGTCAGATGTCATCCCTCTCGTTGAGTCGAACGACTCCCAGCAAGATCTTCATATACGAGACCCTCGTACCTATCTGAGGGACAAGAATATATGTGGGTAGTGGGGACGAGAAGTACGTCCAATCGAGCTCATCATTTTTGTGAAGAAAAACCATCAAAGTCTCCACCCAATGCACCCTCGTCTATCCCTAGATTGGATGTCACACTTCAGGTAACGGATAAGAATCGAGTGCTTCGTGAAACTCCCATTTGTAACTCCTCTTTTTACAGGTTATGTTAAAGCTTATGTTTTTACGCTCGGTCTTTACACTTTTAATTTGGATTATGTGACCACTAGGCACGTGTTTATGCAGCCTTTGACAAATTATTTTACATAATACTATTATGTCGTTTAGAGAGAAAACCTCATAGAATCTTTTTGTTGCTTATTAAACACATTCAATTGTTACCATAACGTTAGCAAAACGTGAGAGTATATATATCAACTCAAATTCGCAAAAAAAACTTGATCCACTCAATTTCGAGACCCAAAAATTGAGTGTTGCCGCCACCATTTTCACGAGAATAAAGCTGCGGATGACCCGATAGAACTGATTTCTGATCAAAACAAGCAAATTTACTAATTATATCGCCCCCGTCAACACCTTAAATGGCAAGAAAGACCGAATCCTCCATCAACAACCTCGAAAACAAAACATGGACACTTCAAAACTCGGCCCACTCGTCCTTTGCATGGCACTCTCATTGGCCATCGCGCGCACCTCCCACGCGCAGGCCGAAATGGAAACGTGCCTCAACGGCCACAACGACCTGCGGGCGAAATCGGGCGCCCCGCCGCTGAGCTGGGACGAGGCCCTGGCGGAGAAGGCGCTGCTGGCCGCGGAGCGGCGCCGGGGAGAAGGGTGCGGCGAGGAGCCGCCGGACATGCCCATGAGTGAGAACGTGTTCCTCTCCAACGAAGCCGACCCCGTGGACGCCATCCTCCAGCTCATGCACACCATGGAGTGGGAGAGCTACGCCTACGACGTCACCACTCAGTCGTGCCCCGAGTTCTATCCGTGCGCCCACTTCGTCCGGATGGCGTCGCCGCAGACCCTCCGCCTCGGCTGCTCCGCCGTGGCCTGCGAGGCGGGGGGCGGCTCGTTGGTCGTGTGCTTGTATGACCCGCCGCATCCTCCCGTCCCGCCCACTCCTGCGCACGGTTTAAGCGTTGTGCCGACCACGTTCCGTACTTGAATTAGGTATGATGGGAACGGTCCATGTGATGCCTCGTCCCGGTATAAGAGAATTGCATCCTGGATTGTGTTCTACCTTTTATAATTGTTCCTTCTTGGGAACTTGTAAGCTTAACATGATTATGTACATTGCTTATACACAATAAGACTTTTTGAAATCTTTATTTCACAAGAATGTGTCGTGTGTGTTAGATATGAAAAATGCTGTGTGTATAATCACTAATTAATGAATATTTGGGTTGGAGAACAGGGTAGTGAGGACTTCCATGCATGGTTTAAGATTTTTTTTTTTTTAGATATAAATGTCATTAATATAAATCGAGAGAAAATATAATTAAAAAAATCGAAAGAATAAAGCCAGGAACAACTTAATCTAAAACAAGATAAATTGAAAGAGGAACCCCTAGCGGATCAGGTGTCCATAGAAATCCTAGAGGTCTTTTGTGAGACAAACTGTATCGTGTGAGTGACGGCCACTTTGAGAATATTCAATAACAGGCCGAGTATGAGGCTTGGCTTGCCCGCCCGTGATAAATCGTCCGACATGACAAGAGACGAACTGATACTTAGTGGTGGCGGCACCATTTGGAAGGGATAGTTGGGAAGTATCAACCCACCCCCTCTGTAGGTAATCATTTAGCTAGGGGAAGGTACTTCCCTCCCCTCGCCTATTGCATCAGAATCATATTCTCCCTCAACATATCATTTGGAGGGTCTTTAAGGCTCGGAGCTGGCGGTTCTCGTTCCGTCCTCTTCCCGACAGAGGGTGGGTTTCTTCCAGCCCCGATGGCTTTTCCTTCACCTGACAAGTCATCCCCTGTTGGTCTTTTCCCGATCTAGTCTAGACTGATAGAGATAAGACCGGGCGAGGGTCTTTGTTTCGGCCCGACTCCCACGTGCATTTGGGTGCTGGACCTTATCCGTCTGTGTGACGTTTCAGAGCCTATATTGGGATACTGGTAGGATGGGGGTAGCTGGATACCCGATACCATGATGTTTTGAACTCTATCTCGAACTTCAAGCCTCGCACTTAGCAGAAGGGACGTGTTCTCCACAGCTACGAGGTATGAGATGTTGCGGTCTTGGTAAGCCGAGTCGAGGAAGATCCGCCCTAATAGGGACGATTGGGGGTAGGGGTTGGCAATATTTGATCAAATTTGATACATGATAGAATATTTGATTTAAGCTTATATGAGTTTTTAAATTGATTTTTTTGCATTAAATGCATAAATTAGTGAAACTCAAATTCAATTTCAATACTTAACTTCGTATCGACTTCAAGTTTTGTCTATATATAGGTTTTTGAAAAATGGAGAGAAGCGAAGAATTTTATTTTCTTTGCAACTTTATTGTAAACTTCTTTCTCCATTTCTTGTAGTTCTAGTGAGGAACATGATAAACCATGTAAATCAGTATGTATTTATAGTTTTTAAATCTAAAATTTGAACTGATAGGTCAATTGGGCTATTCGGCCCAATATAATTGTGGTTGATTGGTTTAAACCGGTTATCAGCAGGCCAATCAACTGGCCGGATTTGCTCGGATTTTCCGGTACTGGTTCCAATGTTGGTCTGAATTTCTGAAAAAAACGGTATTATCGGGTTGGTGGTGAGAGGTGGGGTAATGGCCGGTTAACCGGTGCCCACTCTTACCTGCCGTGCTTTAAGAAACTGAAGTAATAATTTAACCTATCATATGAAAATTAGTGACACTTAATAGATGACTGATTTATAGAAAAAGAAGGAAAAGTGGAAAACTAATTCAAAACATTTCATTCAAAGAAAGAAGATATTCAAATTGAAATAAATATATATAGTCAAACCATTAAAACTTCAATACATCATTTCTCTATTTAGGATTGCATATAAAAACATGGCATCCTTCTGGAATTGTTCACGCATTACATATCTCAGATTGAAAATGCAAATGAATAGCAAGAGAAAGAATTGGAAATCTTAGCAAAAGTTGAATAGTACCTGTACCTATTATGCTCATCTTCGGTAGAATCCCATTGCTTGGTAGACATTATTGACAGTGGCGTCCGCTATATCTGCAGCTTTCAGAGCACCTTCTGCTAGAATTTTATCCAAATATGCTGAATCCGAGATTATTTCCTCATAACGTATCTACAAAAGTTAAAACCCAACTATTGATAGGGACAAAATAGTTGGTAATAATTGAACATCGCCAATTGAAGATAATCAAGTAACTTTCTGATGAAAAGGAGATAAAAGTAACGTCTTGAGAGACAAAACAATCAACTCAGGATAGTTAGTACTCAAGTAACTTAATGATATAGCATAACATACACATCACATACACACAGCACAAAATTCTCCACACTTGACAGATCAATCCTTAATGGTAAATTAAACTGCATCTTCTAATGAAAATGGCATTTAGCATATAGATGTTTGAACTTGCATTTTATAGTAATCTCACAACATAAATTACTGGCGAAAGACAGTATTTCTATGCACAAACCTGGATGGGATCAAGATGATCGATCAAGGCATCTGTTAGAACGGTTTTGAACGAACCCCAGTTCATGTCTTGGCATTCCCGTGCAACTTCCTGTAACAGAAATGTATCAAGGAAAAGGTTTTGATGTGAATATTTGAAAGAGTAAAAAAACATCAAAATTATCTTTAAAGTCATATTTGTAATGTTGAATGGCAGAATCATGAGTACCATCAGCCATAGGCAATAAGTTGAAGTACATCAAAACAACAGGAGTTATTATTATTACCTCTTTTGTCTTGCCTGAAACGAGATGATATATTGTGAGAAGATTATTGCATTCGGGTCTTTCGGGATTATCAAATTCCAAGCTGAAGAAATCGATCAAAAAGAATTTCGGTCAAAAGAGTCTCAGGTGAACAGAGTGTCAAGGTTTTAAAATATAGAAACTTATGGGAATAAGAATTAACCCTGTAAATGCATCAGTCTTGCAGCGTTTTATCTTGTTTGCTATTACCTACAAAACAAGCAAGCAACAATTATAATTAGATACACTCAAAGAGAAGAAAATGATTTACAGGGATAAGAGTTATAAATTAATAGAATATTTAAGTTCAGAGACATAGAGAGGCAACAAGTGATTATGCTCACATCTTTTGGGTCAAGGAGATTGATTCTGGACTGATCAGAAGTTGCAGATTTGGACATCTATTTTGAATTCCAACAAGGAAATGTCAGGATATATTCTTAGCGGAAAATGGAAACAAATTCCAACAGACAGTGCCATGCTATGTACTTTGACAGGTTCAAACAAATTAAGTTGTGACGGTAGAAGTTCCAAATATGAGCTTAAATTTGTTTGTGATAGATTTCAATGATTTTTGCATGCTGGAAAGAAACATTCATACTAATTTGTTTGATCAAATAGACACAAATAAGCAAATAGACATAATGCAGCCAGGCAGATATAACATGCTTAAAGGACTAAAAAATGAAATATTCAAACCTTCGAAAGGCCATCAGTGAGGGACATAACTCGAGCACCAGTTGGTGGAATAAGAGGTTCAGGAACCTAAATCAGTAGACTGTTCATGTCAGATCCATCCCATATCTTAAATAGTTCATACACTCAAACTGGAGGGTGTAACAAGCAGCAAAAATTACCTTAAAAATGGAACCTCCTCGCCTAAAACCAGAACATGGAAGATGATTGGTCAAGCATTTAGTTTAAGGAAAAAATACAAGTCCAAAAGATATGAAATATTCACTATCTACACTGCAGGTGAATATAGTCCAAGTTAAAAAAAAAATACCCTCCCAATTTCTTCCACTTCCTTCCTCCATATAAATAATTAATGCGCTCAGCAATTTCACGAGTCAACTCTAGATGCTGCTTCTGATCCTCACCGACAGGGACAAAATCAGACTGCAGAGGTAGGCTGCAATGTATAAGAATTGTGCATATTCAGGACAAAGGATAATCATTGATCATTACAGTCAAAAGCAGATTCAATACATGAGGAGTTTATTTTAATCAAATGGTCCATGCATGTCGCTACTATTATACTTTAGAGCTGGAAATTATGTGTACTCTTGATACTCAAAATAAATTCAATAAAAAAGAAAGTACAAATTATAGGAAATTTTGTTTACACACATCTAATATACAGAGTAACATGTTTGAAAACCACCTGATATAAGAGAATATCCGATGCCATCAGAACAGGATAAGTTAAAAGTCCAACACCAACATTTTCATCACCCTACAGAGGCAAATCGAAAGATCGGGGTTAAATTAAATTAATATAAAGATGTTAAAGTTACGGGAATATAAATAGTATTACAGAAGAAAGACAAATGCAAATTGCTATCTCTTCTAGAGTGAGCTAGCAGTCTCAAACTGTATAGCTGAATACAGGCATAAGGCATATAAAGGCATCAACTTAGCCGAAACCTTGGAAAGAAATGACCTTATACTCTATCATATATGCCCCCGCCCATATTTCTTAACAGTGAAGAGCATGTGGATATTAAAATTTTAAATGTGTAAAGACATGACAAATATAAGGGAAGTCTGGGGATCATCAGAGTAAGAATGAGAAGTCCTCATTCCCCCTTATAAGCTAGTGCAAGTAGGATACCCGAAAGCATAACAGGTTGGCAAAGGTGAAATGGCCCGTATATTGGATGATAATAATGTGTGTGAGAATATGAATCACTGCACATACAAAATATGAGCTACAGCATTGAACATAAAGGGGAATATTATAAACACACCGTCTTGAGGGATTTCTCTTTAAACTGAATCATCCTGTTGAGCCAACTGATAGGTGTGGCAGCACTAAGCAGCCACATTAATTCAACGTGGGCACGAACATGTGATTGCACAAAAACAGAAGCCTGTGTGTACAATTAAATATCAACTGACAATTAGAATGAAATCTCTAACATGATACAGATCTCAAGCAAAGTAGTGAAGGCATGGCAGCTACAACAAACCTTGGTGGTGTCCACCCCACATGCAAGATATATGGCTGCTGTATCCCTCGTGGCTTTGGATAATTGTTGTGTGTCATATGGTAATGTGATCTGCCAATTATAATATTTTCAGCAGTTGAAACATGGCACATATTGTCAAGCATGAACAAAACATAACAAATCATGTTATATTTTTTTACTTAAACAAGACTTCATGCAGTGATAAGTGGTAATCCTCCCAAAAGACTAGATATCAACAACAGCCACACCCAAATCTATCTCCCGATCTCCATTTCAATCTCTCAAACATGAACTGGAAGCTTGTGAACTAAAACGAGGAAGATAAAATCATAATATAACTATATTCCACAACTTTTTATAGCGATCCTTACTGAAGTTCGAATCACCCCTTCACACTATTGATGCATTTGAGCAAAAAGGCTCTCAGGTATACAGATATAACTAACCAAATTACATGGAACAACCCACAGAGCCAAAACAAATCACCATAAAATTCAATTGATAAAACACGGAAAGGTAAAAAACACATAGAAAGAAAAGAGAATTTTTTTTCTTCTAATTTTGCCTATGAGCAATGATCAGTTCTTACATTCAGTTCGATCTTTAAGTGTGTAAAAGAGCAACAAGATTTAGTAATTTTAGAACAGTAGATTAAACCATATAACATACCGCATGTAGGTCTACGATGAAGAAGAGAGTGTCATATGTATTCTGCATGATCAAACACACAGCAATATTCATTAACCTAGGAATACAAAATAAATCTTAAAAATAAAACATCGGTCACAACTCATTATTAGCACCTCAAACTTTGGACAAAAACAATTGTATCTTCTGCTTGTCATTGAATATGACACAATAGGTTATAGTTCATTTCTACATCATAACAAACACAATCGTAAACTTGTGTGCACATCTATATATCCATTTTCATACTCAATGAAGCACCATTACTTTTGCTTTTTACTAGGTAGACAAAACAAATATGTGAGTACATAGCTTAGATGGAAAAAGAACAGAAAAAGCATAAATTCAAAAGTCAAAATGCATTACCATGTTTAAAAAAATGTATAGTCTAACCAAACAAGGATCATTGCCAAACTAGCGAGGGATTAAATCGATAATGACAAAAACAACAGTTACGTCAATTCCGTCTGAAAAGAATGCATATCCCAAAAGTTAAGAACTTGAATTTGAAGGTTTATCCCAATAATCAGAACATATATGATGTAAGGTGACAATTACCATTATGATACATAACAAATAACATTGCATCTAGAAATTATAATAAAGCAAAGCAATCCGAAAGAACCTGAAGGGAGATCCAATTTTTTATGGCTCCAAGGTAATTGCCGAGGTGGATAGATCCAGTGGGTTGAACACCAGATACTATTCTCTTCCTGTAAACATATAAGATAACATTACAGCACATCCATATTTGTAGTAAAGCATAAAAATGTAGCTTTTCTTCCAAATCTAGCACTAAGCATTAGCAAGACAAGTTTGATGTAATAAAATGTAAATGGGTGGTGGGATTTCAGTACTTTCAACGAAAAAAAAGAACCAGGAATCACTGTTTTAACACAAAGCATAATAAAATTTCATAAAGCCTATAGATATAGAAGCAAAAAATTCTCACTTGACAGTGCTCTGAGAGCTCTCGGGTTGTTGTGGAGAGAGGGAGGCAGTGCATACATGGCGGCGATTTGAAGCGGTTGCTCTCAGGAACTGGGTCGAAATTGGAAGAACGCGAGACCTGCTGCTTGGCATTGGGCCAAAACAAGAACAATCCCAAAAGGTCAATAGAACCATGGACGATTAGATGAAGGGTTACATTGAGAGAGAGAGAAATAGAAAGAGAGAGAGATTTAGTGTACATTGAAGAGGAGGAAAAGCGTGGGGCAGTGGTGGATAGGCTGAGAAAGTGAGAGAGAATAGCGCGCCCCATCTTCTGCTTCGAAGAAGCTCTATCCGTCGATTACACGCCAAAACCAGAGGAACCCGAGACAGCCACAATGACGAGCTGACTTACCCTCCACCGGATATTGACTCACATTGACTTATTTTTTTTATTTTTTTTGAAAACAAGCATGACTTCAACTTTTGTAAAATATACAATTAAAGTGTTCCTTTAGAGCATGTACGGTGGATAGGCTCGGACTGGGTCCCGAGTCCCGGATGCTGACTGTACAGAATAGTGGGATTCGGGACTCGGAAAA
>JAYMTN010001696.1:0-12344 GCA_036897425.1 Erodium trifolium
TCATGTCCCATTATGGAGGCGAAAATTTTACCCTATAAAACCATTCTCCCAACTCTTATCAATTCACGCATCTCTCAATCTTCTCTCTATAACCCAAACACAGGATTTTCTTTCCTATTACTAATATATCTTCATGGATGACCCATTCGATCCATTTTTCGATAGTTTATGATTTTCTCGCTGTCGAAATCCAAGAAAATCCCCAATTCGATTGGGTAGCACCTCCACAAATACCTATCAGCCCAATGCTCTTCACAACTCTTCGATCTTCACAAGGATTAAGATACACTGTACACTTTCGATTACCATCTTTTTCACCCCAAAGTTCATATCTCGAGTCCGTAAAAGCATAAATTTGAAGGTGAAATGGAGCGTTGTTGAAGAAGAATGTCACATGGTTGCATGGATTTATAACTTTGTCCATCCAATCTTTGAGAATATCAAGAAGATAAATGCTTACTAAGATAGTAACATCAACGAGGTGAAAATCATGAGAACTAGTAACGACGCAAAGTGAACCGTGAAGAATTGCAAGAATCGTTAAATGCAGATCAATAGAAGGGTTGTAATATTTCATGGTTGTTGGATTCAGTGTGATATATCTACCAAAACGGAAGATCCAACGACGAATTCATGTCTTAAGCAAAGACAATGTACAAAACGGAGAAAGACCATGATTTCTCTTGGAAACATTAGCGGAGGCTTGTAACAGATTAACTGAAGAACACCCGATACAAAGTGAAGGAAGCAAGATAATAAGGATGGACGAGGCCAAGTCCTACACGTCGACCGAGCAGACCTTAATCAATTCATGCTCGACGAGTGAAGTTCTACTTGAAGATCAAAAGACGGCGAATGCAACAAGTAGAGGAAAGAAAAAGCAAGGTTGTCCGATTGACTCAATATTGCAATATAACATTCATGCATGACCTTGCGAAATGAAATGGATGCAATTTATTTTTTTAACATTTCACTCTTTGTTTGTTTTCCTTGTTTTGTTAATTTTTTGTGTGTTTTATCTTTCATGTATGAATTAATGAATTTGGTTATAATTTTAAGGTTTTTAGTAATTTCTTGAAGTCGAGACATATTTCCTATCAATTAATCTGTTTTGCTTTTCATATGTCTGAATTTACATTTTGGAGAAGTTACAACTAATATATTTCTAGGACCGTATAGACATGGTCGTCGAAGTTACGGCTAATGAACTCCTACCATTTGAAGCTTACCATCCTTCAAGTGCTCTATCTTCAGCGACTCCATTCATACCATCGCATCAATTCACATGCTTTATCTTCTACGACTGTGTTCATACTGTCGCAGAAGTGTACTAGATGTAACTTATGGGACAATATGAATATAGTCGCAGAAGATAACATGAAGTCGTTGTAGTAAGAGACCTCTAGCGACCACCCGCTTTCATTCGTTATAGTTACAATCTATATCGACTATATAATATACCGTCAATGAAGTTTGAAATTGACGAAAACATCGCGTCGATCGTTGTGTGATGACCATTTAGTCGCACTAGAACTTCCGCAACGATATAGTCAACTTTTGCGACCGTTTAATGTGGTTGTAGAAAGTGTTTTCTCTGGTGGTGTGAATAACTAACGATTGATCGACGAAACCGTCTTTCATCACCTTATAAAACCCCGTGACCTTCATCCCTTTCATCCACGCCTCTTCTCCAACTTCTCATATCTAGTTTTACTTGTTCTCCCCCCTTTCTCCAAAAATCAACTAAAGCTTGGTTTTGGAGATAAATTAAAAGCAAGGGAAAGTTTTCCAAATATGTAAGTCCGAAAAGAAATACAGAGAAAAATTGAGGTTCCTAATTTCGGAAATTGAGGTGAGAACCACAAACAAGGAGCCACGTCACTGTTATCAACGAGAAGCAAAATAGCTTTCCATCTTGTTCAAACCCATCGACCCTTCCTTGTTCTTCTACGATCTTCCATGGCGATTGACCTCTACCAATCTCACCACTCCATCCTCCAAGACCCCAACCTCCGAATCACGCCCTCTATTTTCCGTTTCCTCCCCAAGTCCTGTCGCATTTTGCCTCTCCACCGCCCACTCTCCGGCGCTCTCAGGCTCCAGTCCCCCCGGGCCACCGCGCTCGAGCACGCCGGCGGAAAGATGGTGGTGGAGCTGGTCGGAGCGTTTAACGACCTCACCGAGAGGATGAATGTCTTGTCCACCAGCTCCTCGCGCATTCTCTTCAAATCCCTCAAGCTCTCCATTCCTATCTTGCAGAACTTGCCTCTCGCTCCCGACGGCCGCTCTCCTCTCTCCAAGGCCTTGTCCGTCGCCATCGTTCTCGCCGATCTTCAGGTACCGTTGTCCAACTCTCATTTCTCCATTTTGTATGTGAAGATTATATTCAGAGTTGAATTAGCGAAACGGTGAGTAATTGGGAGTGGAGCTGTTGGATTCATAGTATTAAGAAATTAGGATAGTTAGTAGGTAGTTCATGTTGTAAATTGTTGGAAATGCCTAATATTTTGTGTTCAGCTGTGATTTTACTGGAGTATTTTGATAAGAAATTAGGAAATATCTAATATGATGATAGACCTTCACAGGAAGGAGAAAAATGAAACTCGTTAGAAGGAGAGTAGTTGATATATAGGATCAGTGTTGTATGTTCTTTCGGATTAATAGTCTATAATTTGGATTTGAAGCTTTGACATGGAAATTTATTGTTAGCTGTTCTTATTAATGTTATTTTTAAAATTTCTCACTGACTGTACATGTAAATGCAGATGGATGCTGAAGTTATTTCAGCAGGCATATTGAGAGAAGTTATGGAGGCTGGTGCCATTACTTTGTATGAAGTGAGAGATCGGATTGGCCTTGGTACGGCTCATCTATTGCATGAAAGCTTGAGAGTGAAGAAATTTCCTTCCAAGGTTGAAGTTCTGGATGATGAGACCGCTGCAGCGTTGAGGAAGTTCTGCCTGACATATTATGACCTCAGGGCAGTGATTCTAGACCTTGCTCTCAAGCTTGATGCGATGAGACATTTGGATCACTTGCCAAGATATCAACAACAGAGGCTTTCTCTGGAGGTGATGAAGATTCATGCCCCTTTAGCTCATGCTGTGGGAACCAACTCCTTGTCATTGGAGCTGGAGGACCTCTCTTTCCAGTATTTATTTCCATACTCATATCTTTATGTTGATACATGGTTACGCAACCATGGAACTGGAAGTAAGCCTATAATAGATATCTTCAAGGACCAGCTGATTCAATCTTTAGAAAGTGATTCATCATTGGCTGACATGGTGGATGATATCTCAGTCAAAGGTCGCTATAAAAGTCGTTATAGCACTATGAAGAAGCTCTTAAGAGATGGTCGAAAACCAGAAGAGGTAAATGATGTAATGGGTTTGCGTATCATCCTAAAGCCTAGGTCTGGAGAAGATATGTCAGAGCTAGGGGAGAGAGCGTGCTACAGGGCACGTGAAATTGTCCAGTCTTTGTGGAAAGATATACCTCAGAGAACAAAAGATTATATTGCCAAGCCCAAAGCAAATGGATACAAGAGCTTACATATGGCAGTTGATGTGAGTGACAATGGCAAGACTAGACCACTGATGGAAATTCAAATACGGACTATGGAGATGGACACATTGGCAGATGGTGGGACAGCATCTCATTCTTTGTACAAAGGCGGTCTTACAGATCCAGAAGAGGTCAGGGTTCTTTAATTTGATTAGAATACAGCTTCAAATGATTAATGAGAACCCGAGTCCGTATATATAGATAATTTATATAAAAGAATCGAATAGTCATTGATCAAATAATTGACCCCAGAGTCATTATCTTAGAAGAGTTTTATCTGTTGACCCCTGATAGTAAACTATTCTTTACATTTATTTGTTTTAGAATGCCATGGACAGACATGCACACCAGGAACTTAGAAAGAATTGACACAAGCAGTCACACACACACACATATCAGCGCTTCTGTTGATCTTGTGCATTCTGTAAAATAGTCTTCATGTTCCAATTAACAGTCCATGCATTACTTTAGGAGGAAACATAAGTAAGATGGGGTGGTACTGACCAGTTTGATTACCATTTCCAAAGCATGGAGCATGCAAGCCAGTATTTATCTTGCACAAACTTTTGATTCAGCCATATAACTTAGCATGTGATAGGGCCATCTGTTGATACACAGGCAAAGAGACTGAAGGCCATCATGATGGCTGCAGCTGAACTTGCAGCACTGCGTCTGAAGGATTTTCCATCAAAGAATCATAAAGGTTTAGAGATTGATCAGAGGGATCAAGTGTTCCGCCTTCTTGACAAGAATGGGGATGGTAGGATTAGCATTGAAGAACTAACAGAAGTGATGGAAGAGCTTGGTGCCCCTGGGGAAGATGCACGGGAGATGATGCAACTCCTTGATGCAAACAGTGATGGTTCTTTGAGCTCTGATGAGTTTGATAAGTTTCAGAAGCAGGTAAATATCAATATATGTTGTGATGAATTAATCGTGAAACCTCAATCAGAATTCATAACTAGGCAAGATCATGCATTCATTTATGATTAGTTTTATTGTTGCTATTGTCTGCTAAAAGAAATCCTTACCATCTGGCTATTATGATGCTTTGTTTTAGGTTGATTTTATGCGTAACTTGGAGGACAAGGACAGTGAATGCCGGACCATGTTAAATGAGAAGATTCAAATGTCTGACAACAGTGGCTTGATTCAGGTATACAGTAAAGAGCTTGGAAACAGGCTAGCAAATTAGTCTGTCTTGCTTCCATATGTATTATATTTGTTGTGTAAATAGATTGTAGAATGTACATACACATATTTATTTACTTCAGTGTCATTCTTATGTTTATGGAAGGGATAGTCCATTTTGAGTTGTACTATAGTTCTGATCCAGAGATATGTTAATTTGGTTACATGTTATTGTGTAGTTTCAGCAATACAAGTTGTTTCAGCAAATTTGGTTATACATTATGCCCCAAATCAAGTTAGATTCACTTGCACTATGCTCGAGTAATCTTCTTCTATGCCAAAAATCAGACCTTAAAATGAAGAAAAAACAATGAACATATATTTTTATTGTTCTTTACATCTATTGCTATATTTACAGAAAAGTAGCAAATTGCACAACTAGAACAACCTTGTTGAGACCATTTGTGCAAATTGTATTTACATACTTGCATATCCAACCCCATCCTACTTCATTTTGGGACCCCCCAAAAAGATCAGAATGTAAATTATACTATAAAAATACAAAATTTACATAAAAACTCTGGTATTTGATAGATAGATACATAGATAACTCCCTCCTAGATCCTATCTTTCCAGGTAGTTTTTGTCTCCCAATGAATCAGTACTGCTATACTTTTGAGGTCAACAGCTCCTGCCTTTGTGGAACACCAAGATCATCCTCTAACTTTTTACACAGCTGCACACAAATACATATAGAATCACATCAGCTAAGGAGACAGAGAACTGCACACAAATACATATAGAATCACATCAAGGATAGAGAGAGAGTTTACCTGTCTATAAATTAAGGGATCACCATATGATTTCCTTAACTCAACTACATATATTGATGGATTTATCTCAAAAACCTGTCAAGAGCCAAAGATATGGTTAGGTGAGTTCATTTGGTTCCTGAATCAACACATAAAAAATGATTTTTCCTTTGATAACATTTTATTTCCTTTACTGGGTGGAAAAGGAAAATATTTCAACTCAAAAGTTCTAAATCTGCTTACCTCTGCTGCAACAGAAAGACTCCCCGGGCTCTTCTGCCCCTTGCGCTCTTGCATCACTTTCAACTATTAAAAATTGACAATTAGTTCAGTTGTTTCCATAAGCCATTATACATATATCATTTCAACTAAAAAACATCCGAACATTTAATTTGAATTATAAGATCATGTATATATGCATTAAGCCCCACAGATTATCAGGAAACTTCGGAATATATGTTATAAAGCAATGGTAATGATCAGTGATGAATGTCAAAAGTACTAACCTTCCCATTTTTCTTCTGAACTAGATATCCCATCTCTACTACAATACCCTCAATCCTCCCAAGCAAATCTGGTGCACAAAGATTGGATGTAAACCTAATCTTCCTCTCTGAAACATCCTAAAAAGAAGAGTAGACACAGATGTTAGATCAGCCTGGTGGAATACACCAAGAACTTTAGGGTCATTCATTGATGCTTAATATTACGAGTATACTAAATCTACCTCTTTCTCAAAGAAGCCAGAGAGGTCTAGACATGATGACATTCCAATGAGCTGAAAGGCATTGATGAGGGTGGGTGATTTGGGACTCTTCTCCCCTTCCGATGACTGAAACACCAAAATAACAATTCTTTCAGTTGCTGCAAAGAAGCATCAAGTAATATACATCCCATAGTTTGGACAGAAAAGCATTTCCAAATCCATACCTCGTCATGCAATGAGCAAGGTTCATCATCAATGTTTAGATCTTCATCATCATCAGGATTCACGGGAGTATAGCCTTGCTTAAACCACTCATCTGCTTTGATTTCATCCACTGTCATTCGTGTTCTTGGATTTGGGTCAAGAATCCTCCGAACCATGTTCTGGGCACCTGGTGATAGCCATTTTGGTATCTGAGTTTCACCCTTGAAGATCTGAAAGGTCCATCCAAAGTGCAAAATATAAAATGATTGAAACTCAATATATTACAGTTCCTTAATTTAAAAAGTTTATTGAATTGCATAAAAGATCATACCTTTTGATAGAGGACTGCAAGATTCCTATCATCGAAAGGGAGATATCCTGTTAGAATTACATACAAGATAACACCACATGACCATATATCTGAGGTGGAACCATCGTATCCTCTATTGGCAAGAATCTCGGGCGCAACATAGTTCGGACTCCCACAAGTTGTATGAAGCAACCCATCATCCTGAAATTTCAGAAATTAGATATCTAGAACAAAACACAAATTAATGCTTTCAAAGGTTTGGTTCGGTAAAATTGTGTACCCTAAAATGCTGGGGTAAAGCGCTGAGGCCAAAATCAGTTATCTTAATGTTTCCTTTTGCATCAACAAGCAAGTTCTCTAGCTGCAATTTACAAACAAAATACAAGAATAAGAATGATAATGATGACTGTTCAAAGAGATTTGGCAATCCATATATTTAGCTCTGTTTTAAGTATAGAGTAATAAAGGATTTATGCAAGTGCTAGAGTTAACCTTGAGATCTCTGTGGAAAACACCCTTGTTGTGGCAGTAACTCACACCATCAATTAACTGCTGGAAAAGCCTCCTCCCTTCAGCTTCCAAAAGCTTCCCTTTTGATGCCTACAACAGAAGCAGCTTAGCAATGTCAACAGCTTGATAATGTCAAAAAACTTAGATCTAAGCACAAGAAAAGCCTTGAAAGTAATAAGCAGAGCACCATGAGCTACTTACAACTCTGTCGAACAGTTCTCCACCGGTCACGTATTCTAGGATCATGTAAATTCTTGTTTTGCTTGCTAAAACCTACATATTACCAAAAGATAATATGGATAATTAGTATAAACTAATCTAGATATATTATATTTGCTATATGTATACATATCAGAAATATTAAGGATACTATTTATTTTAGTCCCTGCATTCATTCTCTTCAATTCAAGCATGGTGCTTACTATTATGCAACATAGGATATGGCTAAAGCATTACACAATCACTATATGAGGTAAAGGAAGATAATGATAAAGACCCAAAGCATAGTAATTCTAAACACCAATTTCATGAAAGGAGTTTTGACTTTTGATTACTAAAATTGTTTAGGAATTATATAAGTAGTATTTCCAATGTTTAACTTCTGATTTCAAAATTAGTTATTGAGTTCATGTCATGCCACCTCATCACCACATAAAAGAATATAGTATATTTGTCTACTAGGATGAACAACACAAACAAATCCTTTTCCACAAATAAAATTTGAAGTAACTAAGCAAGAATAATCTTGAGTATCTAGTTATAGAAATTTGACTAAGATAGACGTGTGTGCACAGTCTGGTAAGGTGAATGCAGGGAATAATTTTAATGGATTTTCCGGGGAAAGCAGTAGATGGATGAGCTAGCAGAATCTCTCTTAAACCAATAACATGCAAATTATAAATGGATACCAACATGTTGTGACACACTATTACTATAAATCAATACTATAATAATAGCATGTGTGGATCAGTCAGAATTAACCAGTCAATTTTTTCTGGTCCCCATTTTGTCATGACAAGTTGATTAAAATTGGCCCTACTCAGTGATGTTTTTATCATGGAAATGGAAAAGATTCTAGTGAAGCCCTGGGGTAGGGGTGCATCCCACCATGGTAAATTATTCTTGGCCAATATGCACCTCCTTTACAAGCCCCAACATTGTCATAGCTCAGAGCTTATCCCCAGATGTGGATAACCCAACAAGCAATAGTGGACCCATCTGATTAGAGGGTGTGACCACCATGGCAATACCAGTTCCACGGTCCACATAAACATGCCTTGCACCCCCATGAAAGCAGCCAAGATGGCACCTTAGTTTATAAACATCACATGTGGCTTTGCTGTATTGGTTGGTTGAGCCTCCCCAACAAAAATCTGACCAATTAATGGGGTAGTTGTAGCTAAATGAGGCAAAAGGACTTCTTAAGACACCCTACTAATCCGAACACGATCATTTCTATTAACAACAGAAAAGTCGAAACTTATGACTCAAACAGTTAAAACGTATATTCTCACCCAAAACTTATGTCACAAACATACCACCAGATGATCATCAATAACACAAACTGAGAGTATTGTTGATTATTCTTGAGGTATGATGATAAGGTTGCCCAATGATTGACCCCCAAACAAAGAATGATTCTGAACAAATTGGCAAGTCAATCAAAAGTAGATGCTCTGGAATCATATAGCCAGAGAGAAGGCACTATCTGTTGAACAATCAAAAGGCCTTTTACTTACTATTCCAATTTTTCAGTTCTGCAGGAGATTAAAAGTACTGGGTCTCAACTCTCAACAGAACATATCATCTTATCAGCTGTGTGAAGTTATTACAGGATTCAAGGAATGTTTATTATAAGCACTCTATTCTCTTTTAAAAATAGAAGAATAAGAAACCCACACGGTAAGTTGCTTCAATTCATTAATAAGTTCAAAGATGATGGCTAAGGATTCAATCACCATTGGATTAATGCAGATAAAAACAAGGATGGGTATAAAAAAAATACAGTGAATCTATAGAGTAGATAGAGAAATGGGCACACCTCATGCAACCTGACGACGTTGGGATGTTTGATGAGCTTCAAGGTCCCAATCTCTCTCTTAATCTGCAACGTTTTTTCGTTCACAGATCAGTTATGCAAAACCCAGAAACGGAACATAGAAATCAATCTCAATTCATTTCTATTTCCGGTACTCATCATTCCAATCAAACAGTCAATTGAATCGGAAACAAACAATCATGAATCGGAGCTACGAACCTGATCGGAGATCTTCAAGTCGACGATCCGGTTCTTCTCGAGGATCTTAACCGCAAAACCTTGACCAGTGTCACAGTTCCTGGCAAACTTGACCTTACCGAAATTGCCTTCGCCGAGCGTCTTGCCGAGCTCGTACTTCCCAAGTCGCATTCCCTTCTTCGTCTCCTCCTCTCTGGTCTGCAACTTCCTCACCATGAAACAAATAACAGAACAACCCCCACAGCCCACACCGAAGAAGAAGAATGGGAGCTCAAATCGAATCAGCGGTTCGAAAATCAAAGTAAAAGGGTGTGATAATCTCGAGGAAAGGATAGAGATTGGGATGGGATTGATAAGAACGGATTGATTCGTGGGTATGGTGTTGTTGGGACAGAGCTACAGTCGTTAATGGCTATATCTCTGCCAAAATTGATTGCTGTATTTGATATTGAAACGGACTTTTTATAGCTTCAAAGATGCATTATCAGATTCTGCCCAATCCACAACTCTTTTTTTTCTTTTTTTATTAAAAAAAAAACAATCCAAAATCCCAGAGAAGCAACCTCAGGAAATTAATAAATAAATAAATAAAACAACGTTAATCAACTTTGATTAATTTTGTCATTATCTAAAACTAAAAGTCATTATTGTGTAACTCTAACACAATGGCACGTTCGTAATTAATTCGTAAAATTATAAACGTCTTTGATTTCTCTCACAAGCTTCGACATGTTCTGTTGCTCTTCTTCCCAACCGCCCCACACCTTTTATTCAGCACCACCCTATCGATCACACGTTAATACATTTTCTTAATTAATTAATTAATTTATTTATTTGTTATTTGTATCAAAACATATTATATAGAAGATTCATTCATGTGCAGCAAATTTTCTGTATATAATAATTTTATAGAAACACTTGTAGAGGTTAAAAAATCAATCTTATTTAATAGAGGTTTGAATAAATCAATTTTGAAGGTTTCAAAGCACTGAAAAATGTGATTATTGATTTGTTTATCTATATTTCATTTTTTTTTTCGAATTGCAAAATCGGAGATAATCATTTATTTTCTAATGGATTTATTTTCATGGTATCGAAATCCAAAATACTTCATTAAATTTAAAATGAAAATAAGTTGCTTTGACTATATTTGCACTGTTCTTTTTCTTTCCCGAATTTTTTTTTTTGTAAACGTGGTAATTGGGTGATGTATGGGTCGGCGTTTGAGATTCTTAATATAATTAATTAGTAGTTGTTTATGTTTTATTTTATTGAAAATGAAACATTTGACCGTTTCTCGGATCCAATGATCCCCCAAAAAATGAGGAATTAAATTACTTATGTTCCTGAAACGGTTTACTGTTTTTATTTGAGTTGATCAATGGAATTCGAAGGGGGTAAACGTAAAACTATACCGGCGAAAGGTTAACCAATCAAAATCGGATATGTCGGAATCCTTGTTCCTATGTATGTATTGACTCATCTAATTTATTTTGAGACAAAAGCTATCGGAAAAGTAAGTATGTACTCGAGATAACCACCAATATAACATAATTTTTTTGTCTTACAAATAAATTAAATGGGTAAATACATGAAGTTTTCACAAGGTTCTATGAGAAACCAAAGCCACAACAGGTCATTTTTTGGGATGAAAGATCACAAGGAGTTAGTTTTTATAATTATCCCTAAAATTTTAATATTTATGGATGATAAAATACTATTAATTATAAGCTAAGAGCATCTCCAGTCCTTAACAAGCTTGTTGGCTGAAAGGACCAACTAGTGGATGGCGTTGGCTAACACTTTCTATCTCCTACGTTTTGTATCAACCAACACTTTAAACCGACTATCAATCCATGATTAAAAATGCTCTAAATAATCAGAATAAAAGATAAAAGGTAGAATTGTATGACTTTAAGTTTTTTTTTTTTTTTTTGTAATATTGTATGACTTTAATTGAATTGTACTACTTTGATTATGACAGTGCATTTGCTTAACATATCAAAATTAATTTATAGTATCGTGATAGTAATTGGGAAAGTTAAAAAAATATGGTCGGAAAGTAAGTATAATAGAAACGATAAGTTAGTCCTCATATCTATGGCTAATTTAATGACACATCAATGATGACGGTGCCTCCCATAAACTGCATCCAAATACAACTATATAATTTGTTAATTTGTAACATATTAAGGCATGAATTTTTTACTCCCAATGGTCGTCCAAATCTGTGGGAGACATTCACGAATAACGACTGAATGATTCAAACACCCAACTAAATCTCATCTAACCACTAAAATTAATAAATGTTATTTCATAACAACTATATGACCATAATTTGTAACGTATTTTGTTTGGATTTTAGATTGATCATATAAGAATCTATTTAAAATTGAAAGTTCGAATTTAAATTTAAACGAATTTATCTGGTATGTAAAAATGTAGATGAAGATTAGTTGCTGATCCTCAATCTGATTGGATATTGAATAACATTTATTAATTTTAAATTATATCGTTCTTCCTCAGAAAAAAAAGATGAAGATTAGGGTTTTCTTGTTTTTTATTGATACAAAAAAAGAAGAACTTCATGTAAATGCAGACCAATTAATATTAGATTTATCGAAAGTGATTCGATAACCTATACAACCCTTTTTTATTTCTATCTATTTTTTGTCTCTAATGGTTTATATAATCTTTTTTTTTAAGGACAACGAGATGATATTTATTATAAACTAAAGGTAGTGTTTATAATGAAGATCACCAAAATAAAGCAGAAACTTGAAATAACAGAAAAATAAAATAGAAAGATAAAGTTTTGCTCTGATTGTCTTGGAAAGCGTCTGGAGGGTGATACTGCGGTAGCGTGGG